>JACEFO010001765.1:0-140041 GCA_015342445.1 Digitaria exilis | reverse complement strand
CAATGTACATGATGAGATAGGCATAGTCTCATGATTTTTCATGTTTCAGGGAACATGACAAAGCACTCCGCTTGATGCAAGGATTTCAGAGCCAAGGTTGTGGGTATGTTAAGAAACCTGATTTCTTGCTAACAACAGGTCCAATGGTGAGGTATTTGACCCTAAAGCTAGTCTGCCAGTGAAGAAAACTCTGGAAGGTAGGTTTATATGTTTCCAAGATAGTCACAGACGATGCTACTGAAAATGCCAGTCAAATTTTGGTCCAACATAGCAGCTAAATTTTGGTATAATGTGGGAGCAGGTAAAAGTATATATGGGAGATGGTTGGCGAATGGATTTCAGTAAAACTCATTTTGATGCCTTCTCGCCTCCAGATTTCTACACCAGGGTAAGGCAGCAAAAATGTTGAACTGGTTCTTGGTAGACAGTGATTATTTTGTGGGATGGTAGTTGTAGCTAGTAAGAAGGTCCAATAATGTAGTGATATGTGCTGTCTGAAATAAACAGGTAGGGATCGCCGGAGTGAAGGCGGATAGTGTGATGAAGAAAAACACGGGTCCTGGAAGACCAGTGGGTGCCGGTGTGGGGACGAGGAGTTCACGTTCCCGCTGACAGTGCCGGAGCTGGCCCTGCTGAGGATAGAGGTGCAGGAGTACGACATGTCGGAGAAGCACGATTTCGGCGGGCAGACGGTGCTGCCGGTGTGGGAGCTGAAGCAGGGCATCCGTGCTGTGCCCCTGCACGATCGCAAGGGCGTCAGGTACAAGTCCGTCAGGCTCCTCATGCGCTTCAATTTTGTCTAGGCGTCATCAGCTAGCAGTCCACACTTCATTTCATCGTTTGTGTCAGCCAGTCAGTGAGGGAAATGCCTCTCTTCTTTTTATTCTTGTGCATCTCAGTGCGATTGTGTCTACGTAAAAGAGTTATGAATACTGGTATACTCCCATCTCCATGTGATTTAGTGTGTAGACTAGAGTCGTAGGGGCTGTTAATTTCATCTTGCGGATGTAAGTATCATGGAATGATGTATCTACTGATTTTGTCGGAATAAAGGTTTAATTATATGGAAATGAGCAGCACATAGACATACAAGTCTTTATTTTGTTTGAATTTGATGTTCTTTCTGTCCTCCGCTTTGATGTTACTGGAGTCGGACTGTCGGATTTTGTGCTGAAACTTCATTCAGTTTTTACTACAAGCCGACTGCTGAGACGAACGCCAACTCTTTGGTTGAGAGTTTGAGACTGACAGTTTGCTCGCGACGAATATGAAATCATTCTTTTAGAACAAGGACACGTAATTATCTGATGGTTATGCACGCTTATCCATTTGCTCGAGGTGGGTCCATCCTTTTCTTCTTAAACAATTCTTATTAGGGCTTGTTAGATTGTAAAATTTTATAGAGCTGTTTAAATGGTGAAATTTCAGCGAGAAACGTGTCGTGTGAGAGGTGCTCAGTGTGAAATTTGAGCAAAAACCTTCTCTAAAGTTATGCATATGAAAAACGTACCATACGAGAGGGCAACTTGCTTCCAATTCAAATTTTGTAAACTTTTTGTAAAATTATGCATGTGAAAAAACGTATCATGGAGGGGCAATTCGCTTCCAATACAAACGTGGGAAAAAATGTTTTTGCAAAGATTACCAACTAAATCAGGTCTTAGTACCAATCCTTTTTTTTCCTTTTGAAAAAAACACAGCCTCTCAATTATTCTGGACAGGAAAAAGGGCAAGCCACATCTGAAATTAAAAATCATAATTCGTTTCAGCTCCCTGAGAAATTAATTCTACGTACAGTTTCCTCTTTGTTTTCTCATGGTCGCGGCTCGCCACTTCTCCACCTCCCGTCTGCCTCGTCCTCGTCGTCACCGCCGGCTTCTTCCGCCACTGCCCGCCGTCCACCACTGCTCTCTTCTCTCTCGCTGGCCTGGCCAGAAGGACTTTCTGCAGCAACCCACTCACAGTCAGAGCCCTCTGACTGATTGAGGCCCCGCTCACCCTGCTGCCATGCCTTCCCCGCCGCTCGCCGGAACCCATCGCCACCGCACCGGAAGCACCACGTAGTGGTCAGTGCCTGTCCTGATGCCTACGGCGTCCGACCGCCCCTTCGAGGCCTTCCTCGCCGCCACCCGCGGCGCCATCGCCCACCTTCATCTTCCCATCATCCACATCCCTGGATCCAATTCCAGTCCCAAGGAGCACAAGCAGAAGCAGCAGGAGCCCGAGCCCGAGCCCGACTGCTTCCTCCACCTCCACGTCGTCGTCACCAACTTCCTCCACAAGCCCCTCAGGTCATTCTCCAGATGCTTGGCCAAGCCCAAGAGACGGGGGAGGCAAACACTCGCGGCCGCTCCGGGACCGGGAGCCGAGCGCTGCAGCCGCCCCGCAGCAGCAGTTGGAGCACCTCCTCTGCATTGCCTTCGACGCCTTCGCGCACAGTCTGCATGTGCTGGAGTGTGCCTGCAAGCAGAAAGGGGCCGAATTTGGCATCGCTACCAGACAGTTCCATCAATTTGAGTTTCTAAGGAAGGTAACTGATGGAAAGAGGGCAGATTTCGACGGCTTCCTTTCCAACCTAGGCTTCGCAAAGGTTGGTGCACTGCCTCCCCCGGCAGCCATCATGGGCGCGCCCCCTGACCCAGCACAAGTCAGTGATCAGGAGGAGGATGGTGGTGGAATCCCCGGGGATGGAGTGGACAATGCTAATGGCACTATGCAGCCATCACAGAAATTACCTGGCAGGTTGCTTAATATCCCATTGTCGAATGTGGAGCGGCTGCGGTCGACACTGTCTTCAGTTTCACTGACAGAGCTCATCGAGTTGGTCCCACAGCTGAGGAGCAGATCATCAACATCAGCAGATGGACATCCAGACAAGAAGAAACTTTTCTCTGTGCAAGACTTCTTCAGATATGCAGAATTTGAAGGTAACACCATTTTATTTCACCAGGAAGGTGTTCTCCATTTCGTACATCTTTCAGTATGTAAGCTGATGGTCTGCAATGGTCAATACTACCCAATTGACAATTGGTTTTGCCATATGGTTCCAATTGAGAAATAATTAGATCAACGTCCATCATTCCACATTGTTAGAATGCATTATTTTACCCAATTTAATCACTGGGCTTCTTCAAGCATGCAGCTGTAGGATATTCAATTTACAGCATAACAAATACTCTGTTCTGATATATCACTTTATCTTGAAAAATGTAGGTGACCTACTATTAAAATTGCCTATCGGACATTTCCATTAGCCTATGCAAGAACATGGCAGGACATTCCTAGTCAGCCTATGCTCTATAGTCCATCAAACAATTTTCAAACTTGATTTCTAATTTGTGCATAAGCATTGTCTATTCTCTACAAGTAGTGGAGTATAATGGAGCAGCGCTTATGAAAACTTTGCCTTTTATGTAGGATCATGGGGTGATATTTGTAAGGGAAAATTATATCCATACCATTGAAAGATTCAGGAAAAACATCATTAAAAGATCCCACTTTAGAAAAAATAGCATTGAAAGTTGCCCCGTTGTTGATTTCTACCATATCTGCCAACTTGCCGTTAAAATGCTGATAAGGAAAAGAAACGCTGAGAGCACTCGACTGCAGCACGGTCCAATTCTCTCACCCTTGTGGTCTTGACGCACCGCCGCCATGGCTAACTCCACGCATCGTTGCCCTCCCAGGCACATATCTGCCATGGCCGAGGTGGCTCCCTCGGCGAGCGAGCAGGCAGCAAGCGTCACCAAAACTCATCTCTGCTTATTCCCCCTCATGCAAGCACCAATCTCTTATCCTCTCTCCTCTCTTTTGATTTTTTCGCCACCGAGATGCAAAAGCTGCAAGCCTTTTTTTCCCTTCCTCCCTGTTCTGTCAACCATAGCCCCTTCTTCCATCGAAAGCCACTAGAGAAAATCAGCAGCTACCTCAACAAATCCAAGTCCATAGCTGATGATTGCTTTCTCGCTCTGTGAGCACAAATTAGCAGGACGCAGTGCCAATATATAAACCACCTCCTGCTTCCTTCTCCTCTTCATATGGAGCACCTAAACTACCAGGCCAAGAATCTCTGCTCCTCCCTGCTTGCTCCTGTTGGAAGGCGTTAAGTTTTTTGTGCCTCCATTAGTGCAAGAAGATGCACCTGCGCCCCTCCTGTCGTGCCTGCTGGAGGTTAAGGATGGCGTGTGGGGCCAAGGTGTCATACGGAGAGGGAGGTGGCAGGTAAGGCCTTGCTGTACTGACGTTAACGTTGGATTCACGGCAATGGTAGAAATCAACAACGGAACAACCTTTCAATGCTATTTTTCCTAAACCTAGATCTTTTGATGGTATTTTTTTTAAGTCTGAATCTTTCAATGGTATGAAGCTAATTTCCCATATTTGTAATTGATGTTATGCCTGCTGCAGGAAAGCGGTTCTTTGAAGAGTTGGACAGAGATGGTGATGGCCAAGTCACTCTAGAAGATCTCGAAATTGCAATGAGGAAGAGGCGGCTACCTAGGAGGTATGCCCGAGACTTCTTACGCCGTACCAGAAGCAACTTTTTTTCAAAATCAATTGGGTGGAAGCAATTTTTATCCTTGATGGAACAGAAGGAGCCAACCATTCTCCGAGCATATACTACGCTGTGTCTGAGCAAGTCTGGAACGCTTCACAAGAATCAAATTTTGACTTCCTTGAAAAGTGTGGGGCCTTCCGGCCAATGAAGATAATGCCGCTGCCATGCTACGTTATCTAAATGCAGATTCAGATGGATCAATCTCATATGGCCACTTCCGCAACTTCATGCTTCTACTTCCTTCGAAACGCCTTGAGGATGATCCTCGGTATGTCTGTTGCATGCTGTTAGAAGAAACTTACGCCTGCATAGACTTTAGTTAATGGTTACTGTACAATTGGAAATAACAATCAATTCTTACTTTTGCGAATAGTGACTGTGCAATTGGAAATAATCACCAATTCTTACTATCTTTCAGCATTATATGGTGCTCAATTTGCCATCTTTCATTCTTTTCGCTTAAAAAATGCATTCAGGAACGTTTGGTTTGAAGCTGCTACTGTTGTTGCTGTTCCCCCGCCTGTAGAAATATCCACTGGAAGCGTTTTGAAGTCTGCTTTAGCTGGAGGCCTTGCTAGCGCACTCTCTACCTCTCTGCTGCATCCTATTGATTCTATGAAGGTACGGTAGTACCATGCTTCCTTATACTGTTCAAACTATAGTCAGTTACGAGCTTTCTGTGTGTAGTAATCCCATTCTGAGCTCTTCATTATGACTATGATTCTTATAACAAATTGATATGTGACAAAGCATTACCAGTTAGAATGTACTGATCCTGTGGATTAGTATGGAATGACAGAAGTTCATTCTGCTGACCAGAATATCCAAAATCCATTTGCTTATCTTTTTGTGTTGTATCAGACACGTGTCCAAGCATCTACGCTCTCATTTCCTGAGCTCATTTCGAAGCTTCCGCAAATTGGACTGCGTGGATTATATCGAGGTTCTATCCCAGCAATTCTGGGCCAGTTTTCAAGGTTTGCTCTCTTTCATTGTTTATATGCAAAATCTTTGGTAGGCTGCAGAATTCACATGTCATTTTGCAGTCATGGTTTGAGGACAGGAATCTTCGAAGCAAGCAAACTTGTATTAATTAATGTCGCTCCAACACTTCCAGAAATTCAGGTGCATTTTACTACTGCAGTACCACCTTGTGCAAAATATGCCTCCTCTACTGTAAAGGGATTAATTGCCATGCAGGCCCAAGCTCACCGTATATATCTCATGATAGAAGTTTTAAAAACTCATTAGTGGTAACATAAACTTTGTGGTTGTCTATTACCTCAAGTTCTAGCCAGAAAATTGACCTTTCGCAAGCTCTCAACTACATCATGCTTGTATGGCTATTTGACAAATGTAAAGCTCATCAAGTGACCTACCTGTTCTTTTAAAATTGAGGCTAACTTATTTCTATTCATGGTAGAAAAGGTGGCAGAACTTAAAATGGAAGTTAGTCCATCTGTAAACCTATTACGTGGCATCTGAACAAGGATTGATGCAAAAACTAAAATCTGTATCAGTTGTTGTGCTTAGAGAAATTTTTTGATGATCTGCGTTTTCTTCCATAGGTGCAATCAGTGGCTTCCTTCTGCAGCACAGTCCTGGGGACTGCAGTCCGTATCCCTTGTGAGGTTCTCAAGCAGCGTTTGCAGGCTGGAATCTTCAACAATGTAGGGGAGGCAATTGTTGGCACCATGCGACAAGATGGCCCAAAGGGCTTTTTTCGTGGCACTGGGGCCACTCTTTGTCGTGAGGTTCCTTTTTATGTCGCTGGAATGTGTCTCTATGCAGAAGCTAAAAGGTATCCCGAATTCTTAATTATTCTATATTTTCACCATACCTTCAATGTAGCATCTCAACCTGCCTTTGGCTGCTTATTACCAGTTCTATAACTTTGAAAAATGCCATGCCTCTGATCGCAAAAAGGCAACTTAATAGGATTTTCTTCTACACATATGTAAACCTCTGAATGGTTAGAGTTATTTGCATATTTTGATTTGGTGCATTAGAGTAGATACCAAATGGAGCCGAGTTAGTGAAACCATTAATCAGTTCATTACGTTTATCAGTGCCACTGGTGTTCATTTTGGTTTCCGGAGTTTCATTACATCTCTTGCGAAAAGTTTTAGTTTTCATACATTCACACGTAATGCTGCTGGCCTTCGTTTTGTAGGCAGCACAGCATGTGATGAAGAGAGACTTGGAACCATGGGAAATTGTAGCAGTTGGGGCATTGTCTGGAGGACTTGCAGCAGTTGTCACCACACCCTTTGATGTGATGAAAACACGGATTGATGACTGCCCCTCCAGGCACGCCAGTGTCTATGCAGATGATAGTCTTCTCAATCCTTCGAAATGAGGGGCCCATTGGACTCTTCAAGGGTGCCATCCCCCGCTTCTTCTGGATTGCTCCTCTTGGAGCAATGAACTTTGCAGGTTACGAGCTTGCCAAGAAAGCAATGATCAAGGATGAGAGTGAATCCAGAGAGTAGGTGCTGGGGAAGAAAGCCACAGTGGATTCTAGAGGATAACCTACCGTTCACCTGGTTGACATATATGGTGTAAAGAAGGTGAAATCATGTGATAGAAAATAGAAAATATGGGGCAGAAAGCTTTCTGCCCATGTCGCAGATAAAGGTATAGAAAATATGCCTTCCTTCTTGCAACTTGTATCACATTTCACATTCTAGGTTTTCATCCCCTCCCCCCCCCCACCCCCCAATTTCCATGTGCGTAAACCTTGAGATGGCTGCATGGAACAGTTGGTGAGAAAAGAGCTAGAGAGCTGTTCTTTCGCTGGACAGTATAGATTGCTTCTTATTTGTTGCTTTTGTTGCTTTCTAAAGTTAACGGATGTACTAAGGGATGTTGGTTACCCGGTTTCTAAAGTTAAAACTTACGGTTTCTAAAGTTAAAACTTACGGTTCTAAAGTTAAAGGATGTTGGTTACCCGGTTTTGCGGTCTATAGAGATAAATTAAACTCGGACCAATGTTCAGGGGGTCAAAATGACTTTTTCCGAGCTCAAAGAATTGGAACTCTCCATGAGTTGTGGCCCACGTGTGTACTATTTAGGTGAGACTCTCTCACACATAATTTTAGGTAGGATTCACGTACTATTTAGGTGGGATCCGCAACTATTTTGGGTGGCATCCACATGGAAGCTGCGTACTATTTAGGTGGGATCCAGTGAGACCCACACACATTTATTGGGCCAACTTAATGAGATCCTTCTCCATCATTTAAAAAAAATTATCTCTGATGACTTGTATGGAAAGTATAAAATGAAATTATTTTTTCTATGCATGAAAATAATAACTTTGTATACTACGTCATCTGTTATAGCTTTAATATTTTTTAACTTTGCTTTAATTTATAAATTCAAACATTTACTAATTTATGTTTTTTTTCTCTATCAAAATTAAGAATTAATGTAACATAATGCTTCCTGAGATTATTTCACTGAATCAAAGTGCTTTTGTACCTGGACGCTTGATCACAGATAATGTGTTACCTGCCTATGAGCTCACTCACTACTTGCGAAATAAAAGAACAGGGATGGATGGTTATGCAGCTTTGAAACTAGATATGAGCAAAGCATATGACCGAGTGGAATGGGAATTTATTCAGAGAATGATCTGCAAATTAGGCTTCCACCAGAATTAGGTGAATATAGTGATGAACTTTGTGTCTTTAGTGTCATATCGAATTAAAGTGAATGGCGAGCTCACAGAGGAAATTATACCACAGATAGGGTTAAGGCAGGGATCCCCTCTCACCATATTTATTTTTGTTGTGTCTCTTTTTTAAATGCAGCTGAGGAGAGAGGTGACATGGTGGGTATTAAAGTGTGTCAGAATGCGCCGAGTATTAATCACCTATTGTTTGCAGATGATTCTTTGTTACTCTTCAAAATTAATGAGCAGAGTACAAGCCACCTGCAAAATATACTTTCACTGTATGGGAATTGCTCGGGGCAAATGATAAATAAGGATAAATCCTCCATCATGTTCAGTAGAAACACTAGAGAGGAGGACAAGGCAGCTGTTATGTCAGTGTTGGAAATTTCGTCTGAGGCAACAAATGAGAAATATTAGGTCTCCCAATATATATGGGGAAATCTAAGGTTCAGACCTTCTCATATTTGAAGGATAGAGTGTGGAAAAGAATTCAAGGGTGGAAGGAGAAATTGTTGTCCAAGGCCGGGAAAGAAATACTCATTAAAGCCATTGCGCAAACCATTCCAACATATGTTATGTCGTGTTTTGACCTCACAAAATCATTGTGTGATGACATTAGTACGATGATCTGTCGTTTTTGGTGGGCACAGTAGGAGAAGGAGAACAAAATTCACTAGCTATCTAAGCAGGTGCTATGTTGTCGAAAGGAGAAAGGAGGGCTGGGGTTCAGAGACCTCCATTTGTTCAATATGTCCATGTTAGCATGACAGGCTGACGTCTTTTACAAGAACCGGGCTCACTGTGTGCCCGAGTTCTTCGGGTGAAATATTATTCCATGGTGATTTATTATTGGCAGAGGAGGAACTAGGAATCTCTTATTCATGGAGGAGTATTATACATGGTATTCAAGCTTTAAAGAAAGGACTACTATGGAGAGTAGGAGATGGCACACAAATAGATATTATGGCGGGATCCTTGGGGTACCAAATGGCATAAGGAGGAGACCCATCACTCCCCGCGGAGAACAATCACAAATAATGTGGCTGACCTAATTAACCCTCAGACCGGGTGGTGGGACAAGGAACTCATTCACGAAATTTTCTGGGAGGAGGATATTAAGCATATTCTGGTTATTCCTATTAAGCATGGTAGGGAGGATACTTTGGCATGGCATTTTGACGTCAAGGGTGGGTTGTCAGTGAAGTCTGCCTACCATGTGTTAGAAGATGATCGTGGCGTGGATATGGAAGTCTTGGGCACCACCTAAATGCAAAATTTTTCTATGGTTGGCGGTAAGAAACAAATGCTGGACAACGGACCGGTTGGCAAGAAGAAACCTCCCCCACCCTGATCGTTACCTGCTGTGTGATCAAGAAACTGAAGATATCCAACACATTCTCACCACTTGTGTATTTGCTAGAGAACTTTAGTTTCGCATCTTAGCAACATTTGGTTGGCAGCTTTGTGTTCCTTCACAGCAGGAACTGTCCTTTTCAGAGTGGTGGAGAAAAAGTGCCAAAAAGATACAGAAGGATAAGAGAAAGGGGTTTAATACTCTAGTTGTGTTGGGTGCTTGGTTAATCTGAAAACACAGGAATGCTTGTGTGTTCGAGGGGGATAGCTCAAGTTTGAACACTTTGCTGCAGGCTGTCCAAGATGAGCACCATTTGTGATGCCTTTGCAAGTGCTCGGAGTCTTTACTCCTTGAGTGCTGGTCACGATACAGGGCTAGGCTAAAGTCTAGTGTGGTCTTTGGGTCTAGTTTCCATGTGTGTTAGCTTCTAAGAAACACCTTTATGTTGTATCTCAGCCCTTCACAACTCGGCTCGGAGTGAGGTGTGCTAAATGTAAGAAGCTGACATTTTCTCTATTAATATAAAGAAAAAGTCTATTTTACTCTCCTCACCTATTTATTTTGTCCATTTAACCCCCTCAACAAAATTTAGGTTCATTTTACTACCCTAAACTATTTTATTTGGCCCAATCTACCCCTTACTTAGAATTATCTTTTTGTTTCTTCACATGCAAGTTGAGTTTTCATTTCAGATTTTGCCAGTTGACTTATAACATAGTGTTCTATATTAAAAAATATATATCAGATTTTTTCATTTACTTGTGTACAGTTTTATATATCTAAGATCAATTTCATATTAAATATTCCTAACCTATGATAATAAACCTGAAAAAAATACTTCGTATACTTTAAACATAAAACATCATGTCTTATATCTGTTCACAAACTTTGAAGTCAAAATTCAACTCATACGTAGAGAAATAAAAAAGAGAAATATAATTAGGGGTAGATTGGACCAAATAAAATAGTTTAGGGTAGTAAAGTGAGCCAAAATTTTGTTGAGGGGGTTAAGCGGACAAAGTGGATAGGTGAGAGGAGTAAAATGAACTTTTTTTCTTAATATAAAGATATGCAGCTCTCCTGCGTATTCGATAAAAAAAAATCAGAGACCAAAACAGGAGGGTTCATGTAGTTGTTTACCAGCAGGTCACCGTGTACAATGGCCCCGAATTTGGAAACTCCCCTATGTCCCAAAAGTAAAACAATTCCTATGGCGTTTAGCACACAACAGCCTGCCATTTCGACTGAATATTCACCGCAGAGGTGTGGAGAATGACACGAGAATGTCCAATATGTTAGAGATTAGATGAGGATGGAGGACATTGCTTTCTTAAATGCAAATTGGTGAAGTGGTGCTGGCAGCATCTATATTTAGAAGGAGTTCGGGTTCAACTGTCCTCTTTTAGATCGGCAGAAGAAATGGTGAACAACATTCTGGATAGAAAGGAGGAGGAGAAAGCTTTGGTTATAAACTTACCTGGGGATCAAATGCCGACACCTGAGGTAGTTGCCTTTCAGGTGAAGGAGATGGCATCGAGGTTTATGTTTCTACTAGGTAATGGCCCGTGCGTTACTTCGGGCACACAAAATTAAAGTAAAAATATCAATAATTCCAAAAAAATATTGAAAACGTGTTGTCAATGTGGATGCAAAATGTAAAAAGTAAGATACTGGTTGATAAAGATTAAACTGTCATGGGCAAAATGACATGTCCAACTTGTGTAAGATGTACTTAATAAGACGATTGTTATCGTGTCGTGAATTACTAATCCCCGGTTGTGTCTTAATCTCATGTGGAGCCTCAATGTGACGTGAGATTGAAATCAAAAGCGTAGTCATTCACAAATTATATATTACAACTTATTTAAGGCACTTGTATGTGGTAGGTTATATTATCGGATAATTTATAGTAGAAACACTTGTGATTATTAGAAGAAAAGCGATATTTGCACTAATATGACGAAAATTAGGGGTTACCCAACATCAAAACACATTGAACATAAATTTTAAGATTTTTTGAACATCATATATAATAAAGGAGTGCTACAAGAATTCATAAATTTCTATTTGCATGACTAATTTAGCATCCAAAATAATCGCCTAAACGCTCAGGGGGCAGGTCCCTGTAGGCTGTAGCGTTCCCACAACAGTTCATGCCTGGGATAGGTTGATGTGGTGTTCAATTGTTCATATAACCTGTCTGTTGAAGGAAGCTTTTGCTTACTGCCACGTTAGTGCAAAACACCTTTGAACTTTCAAAGAAGAACGTAATTTTTTTTTCTAAAAAAAACTGTAGTAACTTTCGATTAAACACTTATGTTTTTCAAAAAAATAAAAAGAATAACAATATGCATTATACATCTTTAACCATTAGATTTTTGAACTATATCATGATTCGATTCATGTGTTGTGTCAATTATGGAATCGGTTAAATAAAATTATCTATTTTCTTGGTATTATATCATTATGGATAGGTTGATCAGGCTGCTTGACTACAGTAAAATGATGCTTTGGCGGCTGAAGGGGAACCTTGCATTGCTGCACTTGAAGCTGCGATGGACAGAGGAATATCAAATATTATCATTGAGATAGACTCCACTAACCTGGTGTCGGTCTTGTAATCAAATGCTTTTGATCAAGCCCCAGGAGGAGTCATCTTCAGAGAGATACGTGATAGGTTGGAATTGCATTTTGTGGTCAGCATGTAACAACGTTCTTGTAATCAATGTGCGCAGACCCGGGTCACCCAGCGATCTGGGATGATCCCTCCCAAGATTTGTAAAACTTTGGTGGATCGTGATCGCACTGATCCCTCGTTCTCTGAATAAAAGATGAGCAATGTGTTAAAAAAAGTTAACAAATTTATGAAAAATTATATATGTTCTTTGATGATCATTAATATAAAAAGTTGACTAAATTAAAATTTGACTGAGTATAATATAGTAATAAATTTAAATTTCACAATTGTTTTAAATTAAAATGTTTCAGCGTCAACCCGACTATTTCAATTAAAAGCTGTCTGCCTGCATATGCAGTATATGTATTGTTGAGCAATCGAATTAAAAATTGTGTCTATCATCAGGTGGTCATTCCTCCGTGAGTTTAGATTGGGAGAAAAACGGTCGTGTTGAGAAGCGTGTGAGTGGGAGAGATGGGATGAATAGAGAAAAGTTGGATAAACAGTAAACCTCGGATACCGTACCGGCCTCGATCTGCGTCAGTGGGCTTCGTGTTGGTGTGGGCCTGATTTGCTCCGTCGTCCGTCCGTGGGCTTGCTTGTTTATCCAGTCCAGTCCAGGTCCAGCGCACTCTCTCCTTCCTTCATTGTTCCCAACACGACAGGCAGGAGGAGAGAGCGAGAGAGAGTTTGAAATTGCGTTCCGTTCCGTTCCGTTCCGTTCCCCCAACCCCATCGCCGGCAGGGCAGTCCGAGGAGATCCGCGCATGGCGTCGCCGCGTCACGTACCCCCATCCGGTGAGCCCTCCCTCCAGTCCTATCTCTCCCCCATACACATCTCCCCCTCTCCGCCCCCCTAATGTCCAGAGAGTGATGAATTCAGATTCTAAGCTTCATCAGATTCTGCAGGTCACAAGGAGGAGGATTGCCCAGCGCTGTGCCAAGACCAAGGGTCATCCTCACCAAAGCCCAAGAGAGCTTTCAACTTGAGGAAAAGTATTGCATGGAACCCTGCTTTCTTCACCGAGCAAGGTAACCCATTCTTCAAAGCTCCATCTGCACAACGCCTTCCGCTTGAGCTGCCTCACCAACTTAACATCGCCCAACTTAATTAATTGTAGGCGTTTTGGACAATTTCGAGCTCTCTGTCCTTACTGCCTCCCAACTCGGGCCAAATTGCTCTGGGAGTGCCAGATCTGCTACTGCAGTTGCAGACAAATCACATGCAAAATGTCTCAGCGCACAAAACCAGGGAAGGAGATTGTTTCCTTCACCCAAAATAACTCCTCACAGGAACCAAGGCTCTTCGACAAGAATCCAAAAATGCATACCACGAGTACCATCTATATATCCTTACAAAGTATTATGTATTATGCAACAATGGGCAGCCCTTCTCCGTCCATATTGTTGCTACAGCTTTCTCTTCATAACTACAGATAAATGCTCTTGTCTTAACTTAGTTATACACAGAAGAAAGTACAAAGCTCATCTCCTACATCTCAGATGCCGCCAGGAATGCCGAACAAGTCTTCTCGTCCTACAGTTGCACGAAATACCTCATCCTTGACAACCGTTCTGAAATCAAACATAAATCTAGGTTCAGGTAATCTTTCTAAAGAAACCGAGTTTCCCCTAGTATTTTTGGCACTCCTATGTTATTACTAGTTGTCTGACTATTTTTTTTCTTTTTAATAAAAGCCAATCAAGTTCACAGAGTACCTGGATTGCCTCCTAAATCGAAGATCAATTCTGTAACTTCTGGATCTGCCATAGCAAAGGATGTGGTGAGTGCTAAACATTAGTTATCAATTATATATTCAATTTGCTACTTATATCTTTTGCATCCTCATTTGGGAAATCTTCATGTAGCCATTGTTTGTCGTTGATAATGTTCCTAAACAAACTTGTTTACTTTTGCAGGTGCCTACCATTACTACCATACGTGACGAAGCCAATGGTTCTGTGAAATCTAAGAACTTTCTACCACATCCACAAAGTTCCTTCGGTGGCCCTGCATCTACCTTTGCTAAGCCATCAGCACTTCGAATGCCTTCTCCTTCGGTTGGTTTTTTTGCTCAGGTTGTGTGTTATACTCTCCCACTTAATAAACATCATATTTATTATGGTTTAGTGACTGGTGGTGTTTGTTATTTTCTCTGTGGCATGAAAATAAGGTGATTTTCACAGCTACTTGTGTGTCAAAAATAGATGCGTAATTCTGCACTGAGCTCTTGCTTGTAATTAACAAACATTTGGAAACTAGTCACCTGCTAATATATGGGAATACATGTTTTCTGATACACGTGGAAAATTTAGTCGTCATCGGATGTGACATGGCTTCGTATAACTGTACATGTAGCACATGATATATATGGACTTTGTTTGAAAATTTGTTTCTTCTTTATTGAGCAATTTAGCTTCTAAATGACAACTTTTTTCAACCTTTTCTGTTTTGCACACACCATATGATTTTTATTTTGTTGAGTGGGCTCATCGAAACTTCAACGACTGATCATTTCAGGAAAATGCGCATGTGCCACATGGCAATGCTGCTAAAAGAAATGTAGGAAGGTGCGTTGTGGGAAATGCTTCACCAGTAGTAAAACCTCCCAAATTTAAGAACCCTGAGGATCTAAAAAGTGGACAAGATCTGAGAAAGCCTCCGTCAACCAATTGCATGGCTGCTACCAATCTTGTGCTACCTGTAAGTAGAGAGAGAAATCCCAACACCTTGGTGGCTCCAGAAAAGGAACCCTCAGCAAAATTTATCATTACACACTCAACAAAATCTGGAAATGCAAATAATCAAGACAGGGCATATGCTAGTTTCTTATTGGATGGAAAGGGAGATAATATACAGCCACTGAATCCAGCAAAGGACGGTGCTGCCAGAAATAGCATGGCAGTTGTATGCAGTGATACATCAGAAGTTGAAAGAAGGGGCATTTCAGAAGAAATTGAACCATACGAGAATTCCTACCCTCTTAAAGCTGTTTTGTCCTCACCCGTTGAACCTGTTGAGGACTCCTCTCATATATCCACTTGCCCCTCAACTAAACCTACCGTGGGGGTTACATCATCACCCTCTTCCATTTCGTCTCGAGTATGCTCCTCTAGTGCACTCACATATCAAAGCAAGTCAGAGACTGTTTCTAGTGGAGCAATTTACTTGGGAAATTATTATGTTGGAGAGACTACACATGCAATTTCTTTATCCAAAGGTGAAAGTTGCACTCTTGGCCTTGATTTATCGCGAGGATTTGGTTCCCAAGGTCACCAGAATACTGAATGTGCAACTGTGATGGAACCAGTGGAATCTACAGTGTGTGCAGATCAGACGCCCTATTGTGGTAGTTCAAAAGGTGAAACACCAGCTCTAGCTGACTATAATTCAGATTTTAGTGATTCTTTGTGTAATGAAGCTGAATCTCCTTCATCAGAAGAACCAAATGCTGACAGTGGAATGGAGCTTGAAACAAATAATGCATCTTCTGTAAAGGAAACTCCATCGCTACATGTGGGGTGTGAGCATAACCACAATTATAGAAGCACTGAGCCTTCTCCTCTGAAATTGGAAGCACCTACACATTGTGTGGAATGGCAACATGCTTTATCTGTAGAATCAAACATGGAAAACAAAACAGTGCTGGACACAGGCAAGTTGCCAGCTCTAGAGGGTGCATCGCGAATAGAGTATGTCTCTCGGATATTTGAATGCATACAGTCAATTGACTCACAAGTGCTTTGATATATTTTCTCATAATATTTTACAGAAATACGAAGGCACTAGACAGATCACGGACAAGTACGATCCTTAAAGATCATTTGGCGAACTTAATACCATTTTCAGAAGAATGGCTTGCTGTCATGGAGTCTCGTGGGGAGGTCAGTATATTCTGCTGTCCACAACTAGTCTATGCCTCTACGGTGCTCCTTTTCATTTCACCTTTATTCTAGTTCCCTATAAAAAATCACCGTTATTCTCTTAAGTAGCTACCATGCTCATGTCCATATATTCTTCAGTCCAGAGCAAATGCCAGCTTTCCAATGTGTACGCTTGATATTTGGGTGCATGTTAGTTACTGCATGTTTTTAATGCACAAACTCTAGTCCATAGCTCCTGTGGTATATTGCACATATAATAGTCACTGTACGACATCACTGAACCAGGGGCAATCAGCATCAGTGTTTGAACAAGACAAAATCTGGTCTCCTGTCATTCTGTTCCTTGTATTTTGCCCAAACAGATGATAACAGAATATAACAAATAACCTGTTGAAACCTGCAAGTTGTATTTCCCTATTTGGAAAATTTTGACTACGTTTTATACTCTTGCCAGGAAGTTTTGGAACAAAAGACTGGCGCTGTGCAAAATTCTCCTCCTGACAAAATTGCTCCAGAACCCAATGCGTGGTCGCCGGTATGATCCTCCGTAACTGCAAATTTGAGGACAATTTTTTCAAGATGCATTTAGCGTTACTTTGTTGTCCAGTAAGCCAAGATGTCGAACATGCTACAAACACCCTACTCATAAATATTGCTCTCTTTAAGTATGCACTTTGAATTCCCAAGATAATAACTAGATTTGCATAGATGAAAGGCATGGTTTGCTGGCCCTAACAAGACTGAATGTAGAGTGCTTAACTGATTGCCTTCATGCCATCTGTCTCTGCAGGTTAAACGGAAAGCACAAAATATTGGACCGTTTGAGTGTACAAAGTACCCCAAAAGTGTCCGAACATCTGGTGCTCCTTAAATTTGAATAATCATCAGTTATTTATGGGATCATGGCCTTAGGTTCTGTCTGCCACGGCACAACACAAGGTAAGAAGAGGCTCAAATAGTCCTCTACTCTGCCACAATTTTTCATTTTTGCCCTTCTGGCTCTTGTTTCTGATCTATCCTCCTCTTTTTCATTGTATAAAACAGATAGATGTCTGGGATCACGCCACGCCCCTGATGATACGCTGTTAAAAAAAGAAAAGAAAAGCTCGTTTTTTACCATCATGTATGCATGGATGTACGTATACAGGAGTAGCTGCATTGGGTGGGGTCTTGACACCAGTGTAGCTAGTCTCTTTCTTCTCGCTTGACTTGTGACATGAGTAGTAGCTCACTCGTTGGCCTTAGTTGGGCTTGGGTGTCGCTCATATAGCCACATGCCTTCATTTACGTTCTTCCGCTGTGGGGATCGCATCGGCTCGAGTACGCGGCCTGCGATGACATTTTCAGATGGACCCGTTTCTATTTGAAATGGGCTTGTTAACTTAGGCACACAAATCAACTTGGAAGTATCTCGTGGATAGTCGCAGCCAGCAATATTTAATATTTGTTACCTAAAAAAAGCAATGTTTAATATTTGGCGCAGCAAGAAGGAAAGAAAATCCAATTGCATATGGCAGAAACAGATTGCTAACCTTCTCTTATTTTGTTTCACGTCAGTTCAGTTCAATTCCTAAAATCCAGGTCAACCAAGAAAACTGATTCAATTGTTGTATATCCTGATGAAATTACCATGGTATCATTTCCATTATAGTAACCACATTAATTAACAGTGAACCTATTTCCATCACCAGTCAGCCCAATTATAATGAGCAAGCTAAGGCAATGCATAGAATGATGCACAATAAGTATAATGGGCGCCGCACTATTTTTGGGTGGCATGGCATAGAGAGTCAAGAAGTGAGAAAAATGAAGCTGAATCTTCATGAGATGCTTGATATAAGAGTAAATTGCATCTACCATACAACAACTTGTCAAGTGGGTGCACATTGGTACAACAAGTTTTAAAATGCTCATTTTAGTGCAGCAACTTGACAGGTGGGTGCAGATTGGTCCAACAACTAGTAAAATGCTCAATTTAGTGCAATAACTTGGTAAATTGGTGCAAAATTCATACATGATAATATAATTGTAGTGAATTAACTAATGGTTTTTTATTAAAATAAATATGCGTGCTAGCATTTTAAAATCCAAAGTTATAGTTTAAATTAATGAAAAATTCTTTATGTAAATTTAAAGGACATAAATAGGCGTAATTAAGCTTATAATGTTTCATAGAAATTTTTATTAAGTCAGAATTAGAAGAATTTTTTATGAAGAAAACAAAGTATCTCTTATTTTATAATTTGAATATATTTTTTGAATTTTAAATAAAGGTTATTGTCTTCAATAAATAAATATATTAATAGCCATGTAATAGTCAATATTTTTTCATTTCAATGCAAATGCACAACCCATATTGTTACATTATAAAATAAGAGATTTTTCTTTATAAAAAATAATTTCTTATAATTCTGACTTTATAAATAATTTTATGGGACATTATAAGCTTAATTACGCCTATTGATGTCCTTTTAAATTTACATGAAGAATTGTTCTTTAATTTGAACTATAACTTTGGATTTTAAAATGCTAGCACATATATTGTATTTTAATTAAAAAAAATCCATTAGTTAATTCACTAAAGTTATATTATCATGTATGAATTTATGCACCAATTTACTAAGTTATTGCACTAAATTGAGCATTTTACTAGTTGTTGGACCAATCTGCACCCATATGTCAAGTTGTTGCACTAAAATGAGCATTTTAAAACTTATTGTACCAATCTGCACCCACTTGATAAGTTGTTTTATGGTGAGTGCAATTTACTCTTGATATAATACAAGCAAACCATGTACATATATCGGGACCAATTGTAATAGTCTCGTAAGTGCATCACATCCAATAATTAATTGACACGAGGTTCCTAAGAAATAATACCGAGATAATATGCATCAGGTCTATTGTATCATACTTCTATTCAGATGACATGTCGGCATTAGAAAGGGTTACACGATAAAATGCATTGAGGTTAGGCTGATAACCAACAAACTTTGATTACTCAATCGATCAAACATTATTGAATAGATAACAATAAAATAGCTCCTCTTTTTCTTTGACATCACCTCTCTTGTACCTTTTACATACCTTTGAAGTTGAGAATGTGAGTTTACGAGGGATCACCAAGGAAATATTCATATAATTTTCCATTAGTAATGTTGACAAATAGAAACTAATTCAAAACACGAAACTTGCATCATGTTTGATTTCACGGATCTTTACATTATCATCTCTCTCTTTCTCTGACCAACCGACAGAAAAGGGTCGGATAATGACACTAGTAGAGAATCGAGCATTCGTCCCTCTAACGTAAGCATCGGTTGTCTTAAAACCCGGTACTAACGTGTCGCTGGGGTTCCCGAGGGCCATCGGACCATTTAGTACCGGCTCGTAACACCAACCGATACTAAAGGAGGTTACACGTGAGGCCAGAGGTTGTGAGTTTGAATCCCACGAACCGTGCACACGCATTTACGCGTGAAAAAATCGCGTGTGCGAGCCTCCTGGTGGGTTTACAAATTTTTTTCTTTATTTTTTTGGCGCGAAATTAGTTAGTACCGGCTAGTAACACGAGCCAGTACTAAATGGCCAACCGCGCCGACCCTACGGCCCCATTAGTTTTATTTGTTGCAGCCGATACTAACGGGACTGCCGATTTAGTACCGGAAGCTCGGTACCGGGCGCATAACCGGTACTAACACGGTTTTGCGCCCGGTACTAATGCTAGGTTCTCTAGCAGTGTGATTCCGATATTATTTTTGGATAGTCGTGATATTCCGGATGTTGGATTTGGATATAAGCAGACCAATATCCATCGGATATCCGGTTAGATAATCTGATATAGATGTGTTATATGAGGTATCTATATTAACTAAAATATGGTTTTGTCGATCACTATGGTTTTGTCCAACTATCATGCGAACCGACGTCTGCTCCCTACGCCCGACCTTTCATGGGTAACTCGCCAAATTTGTTGTCGCCTCCAACCTCCGTTTCTCATTGCCTTCGGCCTTCTAGCCGGTGGCATGAAGGAGCGAGGTTTGCCCTCTAGTAAATCTACCGTTGGTTAGTTTTTTTTTCTTTCAATAAATTTTCTTTCCTCTAGAATAATCGAGCTAGAGTTTGGATCGTTGTTTAGATGTTTTCGAGCTGGCTATCTATTTTATACTAGATTTCTTCCTGAGGATGCGTCATTTTATCTGATGATGGTGTGTTCTTTGTCGAGGTACGTTGTTGTAGTCCTATTTGAGGAAGGATTGTATCTATTTTACCTTCGTTTGAATCGTCTTCTCGGCCACAGGTGATATTACCGGCGGTTGTGGATCTGTCCTTTCGACTGCAGCTAGCGATGGCTAACGACGGTGTCAGATCTTTAGCGATGGCTAACGACGGTGTCAGATCTTATGGTCGGTTCAACCTTTACAAGATATGGTTGATACGCTTTCGGCACCCTTTACTCCCTACTGTGGTTGAGCATACTTGCACCTCTTTTGTGGTCTCCGTAATTGTGGAGTCTTTTGTTGGTGGAAACTGCAATTCTCGTGGCAAGATCTGGTGATGTTGCATGACGATGGAGTTTCTTGAAGCAGTGGACCCTGCTGGATGCAAGGAAGACAAATGATAGGGACCTAGAGGCGTGTTTCAATATAATTTATTTTATACTGAGGGCTCAGTTGTAAAGGAGGTTGTATTTTAATGAAATCTAGTCCTTTTCCAGAAAAACAAAAGGTTTTGTCCAATTACATGATGCCCTAGCGCCTTATGTATGTGGATTTTCTTACCTACGTACCCATGGCCCACACTCTATTCCTTCTCATTCCCAGCTGCCACTATCATTTTTTTGGTTCTTGTTGCCGTTGATGATGCATATGTTTGCCTTGCATGACCCGCTAGCTACTGAAATAATTATATTTATTTCTAGGAACATTGAATTTGAGTGTTGGATCATTCACATTCAATGGATATAACAATGTTTTTTTTTCTGCCATGTCAACAAATGCGTCTTTCAATGGATAAAAAATAACATTCCATTTATATAGGGGACGGCTTATTGTAGTGCTGCATTACCGCAGCCTGTTTTTATTCATGCTGGCGCAAAGTGCAATGAAAGGTCGATTTGCGCCGGTGCAATACCTTACGACGCATGGCTCGAGCAGTGGCATCGGCACGTATACAAAGTGTATATACTTTCTGGTGCTTCCCTAGCACCGGTATGTTTAATAAACCTGTTGAGGCATTTTTCCATCAGCATATTTACGGTTTGTATCCTAGCTGGTTTGAAATTGCATCATTTCGGATGGTCAAATGCCTATCACTGTGAATTTGGAACAATTTGTATAATGACACACAAACTATTTCTGATGCATGCGTTCAAGAAGAATGAGAATCAAAAGAAAGTTGAAGGACTCTATGTTCCATCCAAGTTACTGGGAGTCAGGAATCCAATCATGCACTGCATGCATGTTCCCTAAACAACTAGTAGTGTGCGCGCACAACACCGCTCAGCCATCGATCAGTGTCATTACCACATATATATGGTTCTAGCTATTCATATGAGCAGCAATAAAATGTTGAAACCAAGCAATACAAAGAAGAGAATATTATCCCACTCAAAATTAGTTAAATGATCCAAGAAAAAAAATGCATGATAGATAGCACTGGATGGCCCGGCGATGGACCTACATACTGATGCAAACTTAGATAACCTCTCTACGCATGCAGATGATGAAGAAAAATGCATGTGATGCATGATGACAATATATTTTGCCATCGTCTAATTAATTAGCTAGATAGGATGCATCATCTATCACCTTTATTTGTTTGCTTCTTTTTCATGATGGTCGAATTGAAGAAGCATGCATGATCGATAGATAACAGCATGCGTGCATCGATCAGACGAGGGAGTCGCTGCTGTTGTCGTTGATGAGACCTCCTCCGCCTCCGCCTCTGCCTTGCCAGTTATGGTGGTTGTTATTGCCATCATCACCAGCCTCTCCTCTAGCCGTTGGAGGCCATTGATGGGCCCTACCACCAGCAGCAGGCAGATGACCCTGTGGCAGGGGCCCCACGAGGTGTTCCTGTTGGCTGGTAGTTGAGGAGCCACCTATCAACACTCCTCCATGCCCACCATGCACCCCAAACCCAAATGACGGAGCGCTGTTGCCGTCAACCCCTCCTCCTCTCAGGACATCCATGAAGAATGTGGTGCCAGCAAGCAGGGGGTTGGACGACATGAGGGTCGGGAGCACATTGGGGAAGTCAGACGTCATCATCAGTTGCGGTGTGTTGTTGTTGTTCCTCTTCTTGGAGCTGTCGGAGCTGGAAGACGATGCGGATGCTGCGCGCTGCTGCTTATTCTTGCGGCAGCTTCCGCCAACGGGAACATTACGGAGGACACCGCCCTGCGTCCAGTAACGACGACAGGTTTTGCACAAGTAGCGCGGTTGCGTCACACTGTAGTTGTTGTAGTAGCAGAACTTTGTGTTGGTGGAGTCACAGCGTGGGCAGTTGAGGGCATGCTCTAGCTGCGGCCGCGGCTTGCGCTCCCCGCCGCTGCTCGCTGCATCTGCCTGCTTGGCCTTGACGTTCCCAACAGCCACAACTTCCTTCCTTGGTGCTGATGCCATCATCGTCTCCTCTTCCTAAGTGCAAAAAGAGAGTATTATTACTCTGTATTATTAATATACATAATGCACCATGCATTAGGATTGATTAATATGAGAGATAAATGGCACAGTTAATGTCGCGGATCTAAACATTTCAAAAGCAATCCATCCATGGTCCGACGATATAATTCATCATCAACCAAAGTAAATTTGAAAGCCCATCGTCGGACTTTTCGATCCACTGACCTGCTAGCATCCTGCAAATACTCCACCAGAGGCTTCCTCCAATCACCAACATCGGCCACAACAGATTAAAAATCATTAATAGCCGAATCAGAACTTTCAGAGGGACAGGCGGTTGTACTGGTGGTTAGACCGGCCGTAACAGGCGGTCGAACCGCCTGTTCCAGAGCAGAAACGTCGGCTTCCCGAAACATCGGCCTCTTTTCATGAAAATTTCTTTTCTGAACATTATAGCCTGATACCTGCTGTGCCAACACATTAGCTCTAGGATTCTCTTCTCTTGGTACATGATAAATAACAAACTCATCAAAGCAAGATATAATATCTAAACACTTATCAAGATAAGTATTCAAAAATCCATCTAAGCATTGACAAACCTTAGATACTTGCTGAACCACCAAAAGAGAATCACCATATGCTTCCACATGTTTTACTCCTATGTCATGCAACATCTCCAACCCGAATAATAAAGCTTCATATTCGGTTTGGTTATTAGTGCACTTATGATCTAATCGGTTAAGAGCCTAAAAAACAACACCGTTTGGTGAAATAAGAATAACACCAACTCCACAACCACTTTAGCAAACCGATCCATCAAAATGCAATTTCCATGGGGTAAAAGTAATATAGCCGACATTTAAATCAAGATGTTCACTAATCCTATGTTCAACAATAAAATCGGCAACAATTTGTCCTTTCATAGATTTCAATGGCTCAAAGACTAAATCATATTCAATTAAAGCATAAGCCCATTTGCCGATTCTACCACTTAATATAGGTCTATGCAACATGTATTTAATTATGTCGGCTTGACTAGAAACTATGCAAGTATTTAATAACAAATAATGCCTCAACTTTGTACAAGCATTATATAATGATAAGCATAACTTTCAATGAAAGTATATCTTGTTTCGGCGTCCAATAATCTTCTACTTGCATATGAAATAACATATTCCTTCCCTTCGGTCTCTTGGATCAAAACAGCCCCAATAACACTTTCTTCGGCCGCGATATATAATTTAAAAGGAACCCCTCTCCTAGGTGCCCGAAGAACCGGAGGCGAAGATAAATAATGCTTGACCTATTCAAACGTCTCTTGCTGTTTTGTCCCCCAAGTAAATTCAGCATCATCTTTCAACCGAAGCAAAGGAGTAAAATCATTCACCTTTTCCGACAAATTGCAAATAAATCTTCTCAAGTAATTCACCTTGCCCAAGAATTTCTGCAACTCTTTCTTAGAGCTAGGCGCCTGCAACTTACCAATAGTGTCGGCCTTCTTTGGATCAATTTCTATTCCATTTTCATGAACTATGAAGCCCAAAAACTTCCCAGCCGACACCAAAAGCACACTTGAGTGGATTCATCTTCAAACCATACCGACGCATTCTTTCAAATGCAAGTCTCAAATCGGCCAGATGAGAAACACTTCCAGCCGATTTGACAACAATATCATTGATATAAACCTCCAAGATAATACCAAGTAAATCATGGAAGATTAAATTCATCGCCCTTTGATAAGTAGCACCAGCATTCTTCAAACCAAAAGTCATAACAATCCACTCAAACAAACCAACAAAGCCTGGACATACTAAAGCCGTTTTGGATATATCCTCTTCGGCCATGAATATTTGATTGTAACCAGCATTACTATCAAGAAAGCTAATCATTCTATGTCCAGATGCAGCATCGATAAGCATATCGGCTATTGGCATAGGATATTCATCTTTAGGAGTAGCACGATTAAGATTTCTAAAATCAATACACACTCTAATCTTACCCGTTCCTTTCTTTTTCACGGGTACAATAATCCACTCAGCATATCGACAAGGTCTAATAAACTTTGCTTCTAATAACCGATGTATTTCCTCTTTAACTCGGTCATAAATTTCAGGACTAAAACGCCTAGTTGGTTGTTTATAAGGCCTAAAACCAGACTTAATAGGCAACCGATGCTCAACAAGCTCTCGGCTTAAACCAGGCATTTCATGATAATTCCAAGCAAAGCAATCGACATACTCCTTTAATAACTTTATTAATTCAAATCTAAAAGCAGGATCTAAATTCTTATTTACAAACGTCGGCCTGGGTATAGAACCATCACCAATGTCTACCTCCTCAAGTGGATCGGCCGATGTAAAACCACATCCTAGCTTGCTTATATCATCAAAATCTTCAATGGCTTCACACATATCGTTCTGATGCGCCCGATAGTGTTCAAGTCTCTGCTGTAACCACTCTCGATTATCCATTAAGTCATACGAGATGATTTAGCTGATTGTGCATCGGCTTTATGACAGCAGGAACAAAGTCATTCTTAGTACAGCTGATAAACTCAAATTCAGAAAGATCTATGACTGACAAACATCTAACATCATCATGAATGTCAACCAAAGAGCTATCAGCTAAAGCAACACAAGCAGAAGTATCACCATGCACAACCTCAACATCATCATCTATCCATTGGATCAAACATTGATGCAAAGTAGAAGGAATGCATTGGTTTGCATGAATCCAATCACGACCCAAGATTAAACTGAAAGTTACCTTGAGTCTCAGCGACGAAGAAAGCAGTGGCCAAGGTCTTACTTCCAATAGGCTCCCCTATTGGCGCCAATAGGCTCTCCTCCTCCAATGACGCTGACGGTCATGTTGGTCTTGATCAGCTCTGAATCTGAACCACCAAGCTTCTTGTACAAAGAATAAGGCATCAAGTTCACAATAGCCCCTCCATCGACCAACATCCGCGAGATTGGCTTCCCATTGATATGCCCCTCCAGAAATAAAACCTTCAAGTGATTGTCTTCAGCTTTAGGCTTCTGGAATATAGCTTCCTTGGGACCAAAATCAAGATGAGCAACCTCCTCCTCCGAAAGCATGTCCCCATTCATGGACATATGAAGCACATTCACATCGAGATTCATGCGCTCCGGAGAAGAACTGTAATCAACAAGCTCTTCATCGTCCTCAGCAGTGGGAACCAATGTTGACTTGCCATCACGAGCCGAAGAACTGGAAGAAGAAACACCGGGTGCTTCTGCGTCACCCGGTCTGACTGCCTATACAGGCGGTCTGACCGCCTGGGCCGCCAGTCCTGAATGGCAGGCGGTCTGGACCGCCTGTGCAGCCGGTTTTTGACCGCCTGTGGATCTTCCTTTGGCTTCCACTCCTTCTTTTGTGGAATCATGGGCTTGACTTGGTTGAAGAATTCATCTCTCTGCTTCTCCAACTCTTGCTCTTGTCTTTCCCGAAAATGAAGTCTCTGAAGCTTCCTCTTCTACGTGCGAGTCAACCCTTCAGGACACCACCTTGGAAGAAAGTGCTGTTGAACCTTGCTAGTACTAGCCCCCCTGATCTTCCACTGTCTTTTCATGGAAGTCGGCTTCATAGCCAGACTTTTCTCAATAAGAACATCCATTGTCCCAACTTGAATAATGTCGAACTCAGTAGTGCTCTCTGAGTCCACATCCATGCTCTGCACCTCCTCCTTCCTCTTAGGTCGATAAACCTGCCTCAGAGGAACTCTTGGGGGCTGAACCTGACGGGCTTCAGGACACCACCTTGGAAGAAAGTGCTGCTGAACCTTGCTAGTACTAGCCCCCCTGATCTTCCACTGTCTTTTCACTAGAAGTCGGCTTCATAGCCAAACTTTTCTCAATAGGAACATCCATTGTCCCAACTTGAATAATGTCGAACTCAGTAGTCCTCTCTGAGTCCACATCCATGCTCTGCACCTCCTCCCTTCCTCTTAGGTCGATAAACCTGCCTCGGAGGAACTCTTGGGGGCTGAACCTGACGGGCGGTCTGACCGCGTGCTACAGGCGGTCTAACCGCCTGTGTCCAGTGCCTCTGACCAGATTGACGAAAAGCCAATCGGTCTCCCCTGGGATAAATGATCCTGTCATGCACACGTCTTTTTGGATCTTCCCAGCCAGAATGAAACGAAGGCTGGACGTTTGAATGATATGGCACCCACATCACTCCATTGTCATCCCGGATCCAACTTCATATGAGGAGGCGAAGGAACCCTCTCATTCCGAATCGGTGATTTCATTCTTTTTTTTAGCCGCCGATCGCTCGGAACGGCCTTTTGTTTGGTGTACTTGTCATAAAGCATATCAAACGTGCCTTTGGGCTTCTGAACACCCTGCTCCTTTGCCACGTTCATCTTCTAAGTACCAACTTCTGGACGCTTCGGAATCAGCATCTTCAGGCGTCCATGGGGACAGGCGGTCTGACCGCCTGGCACAGCCGGTCTGATCGCCTGTAGCAGACCAGTCTCGGGCGCCCGCGATCTAGAAATAGTGACCGACTTGCCTCCCTTATCCAGAGGATTTCACAGTGACCTTGAATGACTCTTTACCATCAGCTGTCTTCTCATAAGTCACCTCTCTAACCGACTCTTTTGAAGACGGTCTTTCCTCTCCAATCACCATGTTCTTCCCTTTAGTGGATTCGGCTTGATGTGGCCGAACCAAGACCTTGGGCTGCTGCAACTCCATGGTGTTGACCGGAAAAGGAGTCTCATCAACTTGCATCTCATGAAACTTCAAACGGCTCACATTAATAGCCGATTGAACCTGCCGACGGAAGACATTACAATCATTAGTAGCATGCGAAAAAGAATTATGAAACTTACAATAAGCACGCTTCCTCAATTCTTCCGTAGGTGGTATAACATGAGAAATCTTGATGTAACTAAATTTATGCAATTCATCAAATATACGGTCACATTTGGATACATCAAAAGTAAACTTTATGTCTTCTTGCCGATTCTTATGAATCGGCTTAAGGGATGAGCATGACATAGTTTTTTATTAGCAGGCCATACAAATTCTGCTAAATAAACATCATTATCATCGTCGGTCGAATCATCGGATTCATAATCAACTATATGAACATTAGACCGACGTGTCTTAAAACTCTCTTTTTCTTTATTTATTCGGCCTTCAGCTACTTCAGCTCTAATATGAACTTGTGCGACCAAATAATAATCACAATTATCTATCTTCTCTCTAATGGAAGATTTCAAACCTCTAAAGCATAAGCCAGTGAGATCAACTTTAGAAATAGACAAATTAAAGCAATGGTTTTAAATATCTTTAAATCTTCTCATAAAATGAGAGACAGACTCATCCCGACCCTGTCTAACCGATGCTAAATCTGCTAATTTCATCTCATGATTGCCACTATAAAAATGATCATGAAATTTACGCTCTAGTTGATTCCAACTCATAATAGAACCAGGGGCTAATGAAGAAAACCAAGCAAAAATAGTACCAGTAAGTGACAATGAAAACAAACGTACTCTAAATGCTTTATAGTTTCCAGCCTCCCCTAGTTGAGCTATATATTGACTAACCTGTTTCCAAGTGGTGCGGTCATCATCTCCACTAAACTTTACAAAATCAGGCAAGCGCCACACATTGGGAAAAGGAACAGTATCAAAGCTAGAATGATAAGGTTTTTGATATACTCTAGTATTACCAAAGTCAACACCTAGCTTATTTCTCATCACATCAGATAATTCATCCCTAAATCTAGTAAATTCGGCCCATTGGGGGTCTCGTTGGGCCGAAGATTGCATAGAATTTATATAATTGAAGTGAGGTGATTGCCTATTTTGCATATCTCTATGCGCATTGAAAACATCATCGGGAACACCACCCGAATTTGCAGTATGCATAGTCGTGGAATAAGTAGCGCCTGCTGTAGCTACTAGACCAGCACGGCCAGCGGAGACCGAGTTTGGAACAGTAGACATCGGCAAAGGTTGCTCTGGCACGAACACCATAGCATGGGTCGAATTTTCCTGACCACCAGAACACGCGGTTTGACCGCCTGTAGCCACGGTCTGACCGCCTGTCGCGGTCTGACCGGCTGTGTGGGCTGTCTGACCGGCTGCAGACCCAACCGCTACCGACCCACTTGCATTGACCGTGTTCGGTCTGGACATATTGGGTGGTGGTGGGGTCTGTCCAGCAAAATAATTCGGTGGCATACCATAGAAAATAGTACGCTCAGGTAATTCATGAGTATCTATAGATTTACCCTCCAATTTTTCGAGTCGTTCCAATAATTGTTCAACTAATGAATCACGATCCGAAAATGTTTGATCCATAGGAGTAGATGCAGGGGGTTGAGGTGCGGAAGTGCTTACATTGTCCATTACCTCAATCTGGCCCTTACTCATCTTGAAAGAAGGCATTACGAAGTCTCGAACACTTTTCGCCGAACGATCTTCACGACCTTTCCGGAACGTCTTCAAGAACTCCGCCTCGAGGTGCTTCTGGAGCGCCATAAACCTCTCATGATCTTCAGAAGAAAGATCTTCAAGCGAGGCCGTCACGATGTTGTCTTCTCCAACGTCGAAGCCCATAGTACTAGGGATAGTAGATCGGTCTTCAAAAACCAGATTTCTTTCCCTAGCGGAGCCGCCAAAATATGTTGACGCACTTTTGGTCAACACACGAAAGTGCTAGATCGCGCGGTTGTTGAATTCTCCTCGCCGGAGCTCCTGTGAGCAGCCGGTCAGACCGCCTGTCAGGGCCGGTCAGACCGCCTGTAGCAGAGGCGCCGCGAAAGCCTACGATCACAACCTCGGGAGGGCTAGGTCGGTAAGGCCACTTAGAACGTCCTAAAACGTCGCGGAGACGAAGAAGGAAAGCAAAAGGGTTGGAAAAGCTAGGGTTTGGAGAAAAAAAGTAAGACAAATTTTTGTACGATTGGGTAGAGGTCCTCAATTAGCCACGGCCCTTTATATTTATAGGGTGGGAAGGTCTTGCCCCGCAAGAAAGTCCTTGTACAGATCTATTATATTTATAGGGTGGGAAGGTCTTGCCCCGCAAGAAAGTCCTTGTACAGATCTAAAAACGTGCAAAAACCTGATTCTACTTGGACTCGGGGACAGGCGGTCAGACCGCCTGTGATAGACGGTTAGACCGCCTGGCACATTGCCAGATCGGCTACAGGGCCCAGCCGGTCTAACCGCGTCTACAGGCGGTCTAGACCGGCTGTCCTAGCCTGATCGGCTTTAAGCCATTTTTGGTCGTCAACAATATTAAAACTTTTTTTATAAGGAAACATATATGCTTCTCAAAGAAAAGGAAGTTTTCAATAAATAAATCGATGTCACAAATTCTCAACTATATATCCTCAACCAATACATGGACTTTTGCATTTCCTACCTACCAACATATATACCCCAGTACCAGCGTTAGACGTTGCTCGTGGGTGCTGGGCAGCGTGCATGTGTGCTGGTGTGTGTAAACCCAGTATGACCGTCTCAAGATCTCTCGAGCATTCTCATCTGTGTTGAGTCCGGTCCACATGGGTGCCCAAAATCCTTACAGGACGGGCCAGTGTTTGCTAGCAACTTTCAAAACAAAACAAAAAACACACTCAGGCATGTTTTAGATTTTGGGGTTATGAATTAATGTGATCCGGTAGTCCATTTTCTGATTTTCTTATTCCACTTTTTTTTCAACACTCCGGTACGATCTAACCATAATAGCTATGGATATGTTAAAATAGACTAGGCATTTTGCAGAACGAACCGGGATAAACCCATTTTATGACCCAGAAAATGTGCCTGAGTTCTCACTTCTCAGGATGGACCCGGGTCGGGCTTCCCATACATTTTTATTTAAAGAATAAATAAATAAAATGTTTGGCAGGGCTCGAGCTAGCCTGAATCTTTTCCGGGCTTGGTTTTTGTTGTCCAAGCGCTCATCCCATTAGGAGGCGTGGGTGGGCCAAACCCCACTGGGCTCAGGGCAAGCCAGGACATGACAAAAAATGCTTAGATCTAGTTATAAGTATTGGGTAGTCCATTCACGTGATGCTATGTCTCAATTTTCACTCTGTTTTATTTTCCTCAATTTATCACGACCTTCCGTAAAATTTGATTATATCCTATTTGGCCATTTGGGCATGTCCTAGATTTTAGGCCATAAATTCCATGTGATTCGACATGATCGTCCCATTAGGATATGCTCTTTGCACATATACTTTTGTAATGTCAATTAATGTGGTCTAACGTTCCATTTCTCTACTTCATATATTACAACCCATTTCTACCTATCTTCACTTGATATACCATGACTCTTTGTCTCTCTCAATCTGACCACAACCTATTTTGGCTTGTTCTAAATTTTGGGCCATCAATCATGTGATCCAATGGCCCATTTATCCATCCCTATTCTGTTATATACTGTATCTTGGATAGATCATCATGACTATCCCATTAGGATCCAACTACTTCTTATTTATTCCAATTTGGGCGATCAATTCTAGTGATCAAACGGCCCATTTCTCCACCCCTCATCTTTTCTCTCGATCGATCACAATTGTCATGTTAAGATCTGACCCTAACATATTAATTGGGAATCAATCAATTCATGTGATCCAATGTCCCATCCACACCTTTAACCGAATCTTTCGATTCCCATTCTCCTCTACCACCACCGCCGCTCAGCTCACTGCCATAATAAGATGCCATCAAGCAACCCAAACCCTCCATTCCCCATCATGCACTACCTAATTCCTCGACTAAGGGGACCTTCTATTGTTCCCTTGCCCCCATGCTACTTGCTTCTTCTCATCTCCGATAGCTCCCGACGACGCATACTCTATTGGCTATGCCAAGACCAGGGCGCTCGTGTCCTATTCATCAGTACCACAAGGCATACTTTCCCATTATGCTCAGTACAGTCTAGTGAGGTCCTCATCTATGTGTCGTCGAAATCAGAGATGAAGGAATAGAGTGTGAAAATTCTAATTTCTAAATATCACCCTAAAAATTGGAGTATCTATCATCTCCTCCAAAGAATTTTGGCAAACAATTTAGCTTTCCCCATATATCATATAACTTGTTGGTGGCTTTTGAGGCATATGCGATTATCTAAGAAAAGCGGCTATATCAATCCATGCATCTTTGGTGAGAAATACCCATGCATATGCATTATAGATTGAGTATTTGCACAAATGGTAATGCATGTATACGTGCTCCTAGAAGAATTCCTGCATCTAGTTGCTTAGCCAGGGTATGATGCATGTTGTACTCCTAGTTGCAAACAAGATAAGGAAGCTCGTGACAAACAAATGAGGACAAGTCATCGGTCCAAAAGAAGAGCAAGAAGTAGCATATATGTGAATGAACACATATCAATCAGTTTGAATATGGAAGAAAGCTAATTAATTGGGGAACATTGATTTGTAATATTAGGAAAGTTGAGGAACGGATCGGAGGAGCAATCTGGTGGTTGTGGTGGAGAGGAGATGGTGCAGTAATGTTCCTGGTGTTCCTGGAGATCATCATGTCCATGGATCCTTCCTTTATCTTTTCTTGCACTAACAATATACATACGTATATTTCAATTAAAGGATCAATTAAACCAAGCAAAGCAAAGAAACCCATGAAATCGGTAGGATCGATAGACAAATCAAACCTGTTATGCCAACAAGGAGCAGAGGGCAACCAGGAAGCCTCTGATGGATATACCTCTCGTCACTAGGAGGAAGGGCTAGGAGAAGGAGTGAGTTGCTGGCGAGAGATGCCTTGAGTCTGTTGTATATAGGAAGGGAGAGAGGGCGGATGGTGTGAGGGACTATCACCTACCGTGGGCTGTTGGGGATGGAGCCAGCGGTAAGGTGGAAACAGCATGCCGCTTTTTTGTGAAAGCAACCGCGTGGCGTGGCAGCAAGCTGCTGACGACGCCATGCACAACATGATCCTGGCCATGGTCTGTAGGCCCATCATAATGCCTTCCAAGTCTCCTCTTCCGTTCGCATATGCGACAGAAACGGTGCAGACACTGACAACCAACACACGCATCATGCACCGTGCATGTACTGCGTCATCATCTTCTTCCGATCCCTCTGCAAGCCAAAAAGCCTCCTTGTCGGTCCTTGTTGCTAGGATACATAACTATAGCTAGCTAATAGGAAGGTACTGAGACATGAGGTTACAACTTACAAGGCTGAAACAAAGATTACATCTTTGGAATGAATGAAGGATACATAACTATGGATGCTTTTCTTCTCTATTTAATAGTAGGAAAACTGGCACACAAGACCTAGAACCATCCAATGCATGCACTCTATCTACCTCAAGCACTTTGGCTCTAATAACACCCTAAAATAAGAGGGTCCAAAAAATTAGCAACAAAGCACCCTTCCCACAACCCTTACCATATCGGATAGGTAGGGCCCACCTTATCTGTTCCCTGGTATCCATTGCCTCCCTCCTCATCTTCCATCGTTGTGCTCCGCTTAGAACTCAACTTCGAGTCCACCTCGAAGTTCAGGAGCTGTCTGCAGTAAAACAGATACGGGCTCAGATTTGGACGTTCTACATATGGATAGAAACAGAATTTGATAAAGCTTTTAATGGAACTAGTCCCACATCCAAATAAGGCCCAAGTCATCGGGAATCATTGAAAGAAGTTGGCATCCAGAATCTATCCTGTTGTTGTGTCACTGTATCTTGGCCTTTGGGCCATGTATCTTCATTGAGCCCATTAGGGGTGCGTGCAGGGGGTTGACCATGACCCTAAACTCTATATTTCAGTAGCTACCACCTTCATTAGGGTTTGAGTTTTGCTTAGATTATTCTGTCCAAGAACAATTTTGCCGTCATCGGTTTGTGAGACCCCAATTCGTGTGATTAATCATACATCTGCAATTGTGTTGCATTCTTCCTTGTTCTTACTTGTGTTCTTCGATTTTAAGGCAAGGATTAGCCTTCTTAGCGAGGTCAATCGTGCAATGCCAGTTCATAACTTGAGAAGACGTGGTGCTAAGATTGCGGGGTTTGGAACATGTTGTTTGGAAGTCGAATCGATTTGTGTCACGACTGCACCAAATCTTTGTTTATCGGACCCTTTCGGAAGATCGGCAACCCTAGCTTCCATCAATTGGTAATTAGAGCTTCAGATTTACCATCAAGCTCGCCCTTACCCTAGTTTAATTTGTGTCATCGTCCAAAAACTCCAGAAAATTGCCCTACAAAAATATACGTTCATCATCGTTCCCACTGTCCTGAAACCCATTTATGCCCCATAATTTTTCTTTTCAGACTGCTTTTTTCTGAATTTTAGTCCATCGTTGGTCATTGTGTTGGTTGGTTTAATTACTAGAGGGTGTCTAGTCAAGTGATGATCTTGCTTTTCTTGTTGGCCTCGTGTTTAATTGAGAACTTGTGCCTATAGTTGTGGTGTCCGAGTGCTTGCTTCATATGCATGTAGAAGGAAACATGAAAGAAGAGAATTAAATATTGTGAATTGTACGCCTATTAGAAAGAAAGAAAAGTCATAAACCTGTCAGTATGGTTTCCTTTTGTCATTTTACAGAAGCAAACGAAAGTTTCCTGCCGTAGTTAGATTTGGTGCAGACCCATATTTTCTATTGGAAATTTACCTTGTTTTGCTTGGCACCTGATGGTATATATCTTCTTAAGCGTCTGAGTTATTCTACAATACTATCTATATATATGTCTTTGTGTGTCCAGTATTCATCCATATAACCAGCCATCCAGGAGTTATTTTGGTCACGTTGGTAGATATTTAATGCAGCTGGGAGCTCTATATTCCATTGAAATTTGCAATATCTGAGTTACCTTGAGCTGTACTCCTCCACTGTAATTATCTTTGCGGCACTTCTTGACATAAATAAGCAAAAGAAAAAAGCAAAGGTGCAAAAAAAATAGAAAAGTCACACCAAAAGAAAAAATAGAGAAAGGGGAAAGAAATGGAAAAGAGAAAAAAAAATATTCAGAAAGTACTTGCATCATTTTGAGTACTTGAGCTGAGTTGTGTTGTTACTTGCTTGAACTAGTCCAAAAGGTGTTTAGGCCAGCTACATAGACTAGATTGTGTTGTTACTTGCTTTGAATTATTGATATTCCTTGCTACATATATTTGGCCTCCCAAACTCCAAATATTTCTTTAGGACAACACAATTTTTGACCTTGCAATCGTTGGATCACATCTTCAAGTCTACCAGGTAGTACATTATTAGAAATGACTTTCAATGTTTGTTCCTATTTTTGTGTCTACCATGACAGGTTGTTCATATCCACCAACACATGATGGCGTAGGTGCCGACGAGTACATTGAGTGGGAAATAGCAATAGATAACATATTTGCTACTCGTCAAATGTGTGCGCAGAGGAAGATACAAAATGTCGATAGTGTCTTGCGAGGTGATGCTTTAAGGTGGGAGTGCTTAAGTCCAACAGATAAACCACAATCTTGGTATGCCATGAAAATTCTTATGAGAGCAAATTTTGTTCACACACCTCCTGCTTTGAATTCATATGGTGAGGTGCATCATTTAGAGGAAGGGTATGTTGTTCTTCCTCTTGCTGTGACTAACCTTTTGCACGATGATATGAACACTAGCACAACAAGTGCTCAGTGCTCAAATGGACAAGGCGGAACAAAATCAAGTCAACAATTTGTTTAAGACTTTCTTTGTTTTGATGAATCGACGTTGTCTTATCATTATTGATGGTGAGACTAGTCGCAATATTGCAAGTTCTGAGTTAGTAAAAAAAACTTGACTTGACTACACATCCACATCCATGCTCGTACTATATTCAATTGGTAAATTCCTCTGATGAGATAAAGGTGATTGAAATTGCATGCATTGAATTATTTTATTGGTGCTTACAAGGATAGTGCTGAATTTGATATAGTACCTATGCAATCATGTCATTTGTTGCATGCCAAACCTTGGATTCATTTAAATAATGTTTTGCACAATACCATTGCCAATAGTTATTTATTTAAATACAACAAAAGAAACATTATTCTTGAACCTTTGGGTGCTGCTGAAATTTTAGAAGCTGATTTGGAAAGATTTGAGAGAAGAAAGAATGAACCTTTTAGAAGAGAATGGAAAATTTTAGAAGTTGCATCACATTGAACCAAATTTGAATTGTTACAAAATGAGAATTTTGTCTTCCCTTTTATTCGGACTAATAATTTTCAGCAAACACACAAAGAAGAGGACAACGTAAAAGAAAAACAAGAGGTTGATGTTTCAGGTAAAAAATCTCTTGATGTGCTTAATTTTTCAACCAATGATGCTGTACAAGAACCTTCTTATGATTTACCTTTGTCGCAAGTTGATTTTCTTGGTGATCCTTGTGGTAAAGAAGAGTTGTGTGACAATGATTCATTTATTGCTCTGACACAACTAGTCCATGAAAATCATACCCATGCTTTGGAGACCTATACTTGTGTTGAAAATAAAATGTTTGTTCCTAGTACTTGTGCAAATGACGAAAATACTGCTATCTTCTTTAAATACTTTGAGATATTGAATTTGATGTTCTATGTAATCTAAATTGTTTGGAGGAGAGGCTTTTTGTAAATTTTGAATAGCCATGTTTGACTAGGAATACATATAATTTATTGGCAAATATAATCACAAATGAGAATATATGGTGCATCGAGTTTATATTTGTTCAAATCTGAAATCTTTTTTGGTTGGACAACAATGCGATCAATTTGAGGGCTATAGTGACACTAATCATGTTACATCAAGTTCCTCTAGTTTTGTTTTCAAGAAATAGGCAAACTCGCAAGAAGGGGAGCAATCGTCGCTATCACCTACAACATCTTCTATAACTACAACCAAACCAAGGATAGTTTGCACTCAAGAAGGAGAGGATAATGAGGATATCACACCATCGGATACAACTATCACTCCTGTATTTGACATGCTAGTTCAAACCAATAGAGCTCTAGCGCGACAATTGAATATACGGGTGAGCTTGTTTCTAATGTTTTGTTTCTATGATTTTGACAATATAGATTGCTATTTGGTGAATTAATTATTATTAGAAACCATGGAGATGATGAGGATGATTTTGAGAGAGGCTTGTTGGCATGGAGGGGCCATGAAGGGCGGCCAAGTCAAGGTGGAGGCCCAATAGAACTCAACTTCGAGTCCACCTCGGAGTCCAGGAGTTGTCTATGGTAAAAAGGACGCCCATGCCGCGTACTGGCTCAGATTTGGATATTCTACATATGGATAGAAACAAAATTTGATAGAGCTTCCAATGGCACCGGTCCCACATCCAATTAAGGCTTGATTCGTTAGGAATCGTCAAAACAATTTGGCGTCTAAAATTCCTATGCTATGTCACTGTATCTTGGCCTTTGGGCCATGTACTGTCATTGAGCCCATTAGGGGTGCGTCCAGGGGGGTTGGCCATGACCCTAACCTCTATATTTTAGTAGCCGCCACCTTTGTTAGGGTATGAGTTTTGCTTAGATTATTCTATCCACCAACAGTTTCGCTGTCATCGGTTAGTGAGACCCCAACTCGTTTGATTAATCATAGATCTGCAATTGTGTTGCATTCTTCCTTGTTCTTACTTGTGTTCTATGATTCGTAGGCAAGGATTAGCCTTCTTGGCAAGGTCAACCATGCAACGTCGTTGATAACCTAAGGAGATGTGGCGCTGCAATTGCGGGATTCAGAACGTGTTGTTTGGAAGCCGGATCGATTTGTGTTGTTACTTCATCAAATCGTTGTTTATCGGAACCTTTTGGAAGATCGGTAACCCTAGGTTCCATCACTTTGCCCTTGCTTTTCAACAGATCACTCGTGATTATATAGAAATTGCCTCATATTTGTGGGCCTAAGGTTTAGTTGAGTCTTTGGTCTATGGATATTGAGATTGACTAATTTCATCATAGTCACCCCATGAGCACATTGGCTATCACTGGAATAAACACAATTAATTCCTAATATAGATTTAGAACAATAAAGCACCCATGCTAATGTCTAAAAATTAAACCTGATGCAACTAACTTGTTTTTATATAAAAAACTAATTATAGCCTCATTTTGCCTCTACTTTAACCCTTAGAGCATCTCCAATGTATAGGAGCGACCTCGTTTCTATATGGATGATGTGATGTTGTAAAAAATGCTATAATGTGTAGGAGCAGCACTAATCATTGAGGTGGCACCTTTTGTGAGCAAAAAAATCAACTGATGTTTGGTCTTAGCAGCAAAAAGTAGCAGAGAATGGAGGAAAGGAGTATCGGAGGGACATAACTGCTTTTTTTAATCAATGGGGCTCGGCTCCATGCAGAGGACCAGGTTCCATGTTTCTTGTGCATAGAAGCAGGATCACAATGTATGGAAACGGGTCCAAGAGTATAGAACTAGGTATAGAAGCACCCATTGGAGAGACCCTTAGTATACCTCAACACCATCTATTTCGTAGACATAGTGAACATAAGCTCAATAGTCCTTGCGACCGCGATGCAGCAAAACACATCTCCACTTGCAAGTGAGCCAGCCTGTTAAACATTGGCATGTTGTAGGCCTCACCCCTCATCGATGGGACTGGACCACAGAGATGCCCACTAGTTTGGGCATGGGTAAGGTACGTTCCTTGTGATGCCCACTAGCTAGTAAGAGCACATATTAATGGAGTTAGGTGTACATATGGCTTATTTATATGCATCAAATGTTGAAAGTAGTGGCTACTGTTATCACGTGTAATTGTTACATTACCTGTAATTCACGACACCATGAGATCAGATAAGTCCAGGAGGTTTGAGTAGATAGAGTTTGTTGTAGATTACCTTGACTCCTTGTAACAAACCTCCTGGATATCCTCTTGATCTCCTGGTAGCCAAACTTGTATAAGTGCCACGTACGGGGCTCTTCCGTACTCATTCAACACGCATCCACCGAGTACCCAGATAGGGGCCGGTGTTCTCCACATTCATATACTAAACTTTACATGGTATCAAGAGCCTCTCCTCTACATCGCATCCATGGCTGGCTCGTCATCCTCAGTGCCGCTTCTCGCCCTTCCCGTCACGGAGAAGCTCTCCAAGAGCAACCTCGTCCTGTGGCAGGCGCAAGTCATGCCGGCCATTCGTGGCGCCCAGCTTGAGGCTCATCTTCAGGCTGATGCTGCGGTGCCATCCAAGGAGCTTACTGCTCAAGTCGACGGCAAGGCCGTCAAGAAGGCCAATCCTAATTGCATTGCCTGGGTGGCCAAAGATCAGCAGGTTCTGAGCTACCTATTGACTTCCATGACACGGGAGGTCAAGTTGCTACGCACAAGACGACGGCAAATCTTTGGGCGGCTGTCGAGGTGATCTTCTCCTCGCAGACCAGGGTGCGTGCCATAAACACGCGCATTGCTCTCGCTACAACCCAGAAGGGCGACCTCACCAAGGTAGATTACATCGCCAAGATGAAGACGTACATCAACGAAATGGCTGCGGCAGGCAAGCCTCTTGAGGACGACGACGTCATCTCCTATGTGCTCACCGGCCTCGACTCCGACTACAATCCCATCTCCACGTCCATCCTCACCAGGGTTGAGCCCATCAGGCTTGATGAGTTCTTTTCTCAACTTGTTAGCTTTGAGATCCGTCTTGACCTGCAGCAGAACGGAGGCCATCACACTGGTGGATCTTCATAAGCAAACATGGCAAGTCGCGGTGGAGGCCGTGGATGTTGTTCTCGTGGCCGTGGGCGTGGCTATTCCCCGAGCCATGGCCAGGGTCGTGGCGGTGGCAACTGGAGGGGGCATGGCTCCAACAAGAACACTCGTCCCCAGAACTCGCGTGGCGGCAACAATGGAGGCAATCGTGGTGGTGGTGATCGCTGCCAGATATGTGGCCGTGGCAATCACTCGGACGTGGACTGTTGGTACCGCTTCAATGAGGACTATGTTCCTCATGAGAAGAGCGCGCCGGCAGCCATGAACAACTCCTACGACATCGAAACAAACTGGTATACTGATACTGGCTCCACCAACCACATCACCGCAGATCTGAACAAGCTACACGTTCACAACTCCTACAACGGCAATGACCAGATCAAGACAGCAAATGGGTCAGGTATGGACATCAATCACATAGGCTATAGTACTGTTCATACCCCTAGATCTCTTCACTTAAACAAAGTACTTCATGTTCCCCAAGCCGCCAAGAATCTAGTATCTGTGCATCGTCTTGCTGCTGATAATAATGCCTTTCTTGAATTTCACTCCAATTTTTTCTTTATCAAGGACAAGGCTATGAAGAGAATTCTTGTTCATGGCAAGTGTGAGGGCAGCCTCTATCCCATCCCCAACGAGTTCCAGGGTCATGCATTGAGTGCAACCAAGCCACACATCTCCCGCTGGCATAGTCGCCTTGGACATCCGTCTTCCTCTATTGTTCAGCAAGTCGTTAGTCGAAATAAACTTCCGTGCTCTAGCCGCACGAACAATGATTCTGTCTGTGATGCATGTCAAAAGGCCAAGAGTCACCAATTGCCTTATCCTAGTTCCTCTAGTCGGTCTAGTTGTCCTTTGCAATTAATTTTCTCGGATGTATGGGGTAAAGCCCTTGACTCGGTTGGCAGAAAACAATACTATGTCAGTTTTATTGATGATTACAGTAACTTCACTTGGATTTACCTTTTACTCTACAAATCTGAGGTTTTTCAAAAACTCCATGATTTTCAATGCCTTGTTGAGTGTCTTTTTGACCGCAAAATAATCTCTGTTTTGGGGTGGTGAATATGAAAAACTGAGTCCCTTTTTTTACCAAAATTGGTATTTTACATTGGGTGTCATGTCCTCATGCCCATCAACAGAATGGGTCTGCTGAAAGAAAGCACCGCCACATTGTTGAAGTCGGTCTTCCCTTCTTGCACATGCATCCATGCCGTTAAAATTCTAGGATGAAGCTTTTTTGTCTGCAGTATACCTTATAAATCGTACACCTAGTCGTGTCCTTGACTATCACACGCCCTTATAGAAACTTTTCGGGGAACAACCCCAACTACTCATCTCTCCATGTTTTTGGGTGTGCCTGCTGGCCCAATCTTCGCCCCTTTAACTCTCAAAAACTTCAGTTTCGCTCCACACATTGTGCTTTTTTGGGTTATAGTACCCTGCACAAAGGCTATAAGTGCCTTGACATTTCTACAAGACGGGTCTATATCTCTAGGGATGTCATCTTTGATGAAAATATTTTTCCATTTGCAGAGCTCCATCCCATTGCTGGTGCTAAGCTCACCTCTGAAATTCATCTTCTCTCTGACCCTATGGGTATATCAGTACATAGTCCTGTGTTTGATGCACCAACTAACCCGCCACCTGTAGGCGAAAATTTGGCTGCAAATGATGCAGATTCAGGGCCAGCATCTCCATATTTCATGTGCTCTCCGCCCGGCGCTGATCCCGGAGCTGATCCACCTGCTGGGTCCGGCGCTAACTCCGGAACAGATCCGGTCCCAGCTGGTGCCCTGCCAGCCGCAGGCATGTCTTCTGCAGTGTCGCCTACTCCTGGTGCGCCACGATCGTCTGTCGTGCTCGGGGGACCAACCTCGACCGCTCCTGCGCTGCCAACAATGCGTATGACAACCGCGCGTTCGACAACGGCAGCAGTGCCAGGTGCTGCAGACGTGGCGACAACGCCAGGTGCTGCAGGCGAATCTGCCTCAGGCGCTGGATCTTCTGCGCCTGACAGCACCAGCTCCTCAAGATGCAGTATCACCTGCTGCTCACCCACATACACGTGCTCAGTCCGGTATTCGCAAAGCCAAGACATACACGGATGGTACGATAAGGTATGGTCTTTTGGCCTCCAATGGAGAGCCTAATAATGTCTCCGAAGCTCTTAGTGATCCAAATTGGAAACAAGCTATGGACAATGAATTTTCAGCTCTTCTTAAGAATAAAACATGGCATCTTGTCCCACCTCACTCAAAGGCAAATATTATAGATTGTAAATGGGGTTTATAAAATTAAAAGAAAACCTGATGGTACAATAGACAGATACAAAGCTAGATTAGTTGCTAAAGGTTTTAAACAACGCTATGGCATAGATTATGATGATACTTTTAGTCCTGTTGTTAAAGCTGCCACTATAAGACTTGTTTTGTCTATTGATGTGTCACGAGGTTGGAGTCTACGCCAGTTGGATGTGCAGAACGCGTTTCTACATGGTGTTCTAGAGGAGGATGTGTACATGCGTCAACCGCCTGGGTATGAAGAAAAGTCTGCGCCACAATATGTGTGCAAGTTGGATAAAGCTTTGTATGGCCTCAAGCAGGGCCCTAGAGCTTGGTATTCTAGGCTCAGTGATAAACTTCAGAAGCTTGGGTTTCGACCTTCTAAAGCTGACACGTCCCTGTTTTTCTTCAGTAAAGGCGGGGTAACAATATTCTTACTTATCTATGTTGATGATATAATTGTTGCTAGTTCATCGGAGGTAGCGACAAGTGCTTTACTCCAAAATTTGAATGAAGAGTTGCATTGAAAAATCTGGGAGATCTTCACTACTTCCTCGGTATAGAAGTGAAGAATACATCTGATGGAATCCTGCTGACACAAGAAAAATATGCAACCGACCTGCTTAAGAAGGTAAACATGACAAGCTGCAAACCTATGAGTACTCCGCTGTCGACCTCGGAAAAATTGTCTGCATATGAGGGAGACCCACTGGGGTCAGAAGATATTACAAGGTATAGAAGCATTGTAGGTGCTTTACAGTACTTGACTCTAACAAGGCCAGATATATCTTTTTTAGTCAACAAAGTTTGTCAGTATCTTCATGCTCCTACAACCCTGTATTGGACAGCTGTTAAAAGGATCCTTCGTTATATAAAGGGATCTCTTGACGTTGGCTTAAAAATTAAGAAGTCATTGTCAATGCTTGTGAGTGCTTTTTCAGATGCAGATTGGGCAAGATGTCCAGATGATAGAAGATCGACAGGAGGGTTTGCAGTATATTTAGGGCCAAACTTGGTTTCCTGGTGTGCAAAGAAGCAAGCGACTGTTTCAAGATCATGTACGGAAGCAGAGTATAAAGCGGTAGCAAATGCAACAGCTGAAATTATGTGGGTACAAACTTTACTTGCTGAATTAGGTGTAAAGTCACCTCCAGCAGCTCGGTTATGGTGTGATAATCTAGGAGCAAAGTATTTATCTTCTAACCCAGTCTTTCATGCTAGAACTAAATGTCAGGGAACGAGTAGCACAACAACTTCTGAAGATTGATTTTGTGTCAACTCATGATCAAGTTGCAGATGGGTTTACTAAGGCCCTATCTACACGAAAGGTACAGGAATCCAGAAACAATCTCAATCTAGAGAGGTTTAGATTGAGGGGAAGTGTTGAAAGTAGTGGCTATTGTTATCACGTGTAATTGTTACATTACTTGTAATTCACGACAACATGAGATCAGATACGTCCAGGAGGTTTGAGTAGATAGAGTTTGTTGTAGATTACCTTGACTCCTTGTAACAAACCTCCTGGATATCCTCTTGATCTCTTGTATAAGTGCCACGTACGGGGCTCGTCCGTACTCATTCAACACGCATCCACTGAGTACCCAGATAGGGGCCGGTGTTCTCCACATTCATCTACTAAACTTTAATCGAAGACATGAACTATTCCTGCATATACCATTATTCTTACTTAGAAAGGTAGATAATAAACAATGAGGCACTTGCAGACGCATGTTATTAGATTTTCACTTGTTTTTTTATTTTACCGTACAAGTTGAGTCATCATAACTCATAAATGCAATTATTTTCGGAAAACATGTTAGCTCTTATAGCACTACCGGAAGAAAAAGGCTATTTGGTGACTAGCGGAGATAGTTATTGGTTACAGGCATGGTCAATGTTCACATTATTTCTTTAGTTCATTACTAATGAATCATCATTGGTAACAGGCAAATGTTATTGCTAACGGACATTGTATTGATGCCCCTTACAAAATAACTGTCATAGATAACGAACATCATTACCAATAACATATTAAAATTGCATTTTAAAAATACCAAATGGCAGAAAAAGAATTCTATAAATAGAATTCCTGGCTCACGTGAGCGTCTCATGACCACTACACCACATAATCACTTGTATTGAAAGAGAGGGATGCAGTTCTTTTACATTGACATTTTTAATATATTTAAATTTCTATAGCCTTATCTTATGTCTGATTGATCTCATTTTTTAGTCGTCACCTATGTCCTCGTAGTTCAAGAGAAAAATTTAGAAAACTAAAAATATATGTTAACCACATTGCACCCCATATGTAACGGATGGTAACGATGCCTTCTACTTGCCAATGTATCATAAAGACTAAAAGATTCAATGTCTGTGTATACAGCGCGCGTGATTATTACATATGCACTTTTATTTGGAGAAGGTGGTGCTCCATGTTTTCTTTGTAGCAAGCAAAGCCATCACGTAGTCGTAGCTTAAAAGAAGGAACACAAGTCAATCATTACCAACAAGCAAAGGTACCTTAATGACTTAATCACTCACCAAGTTCTTGTCTCTGATGAGATTGTTGTGCTACCAAATTCGCACAAATAAAATCACAAGAACAAAATCAAATTCCACCGCATATTAGCTTTTTCAAACAAAGCCTAAACTATTTCAGTAAATAAATCAGTTCACTTCAATTGCTTTTTATTTGACGCAAATAAAGCAGACGGGCAGAAAGCAAGCATTCGCACGCATGCAGATGCAATGATGAATGCATGGTTACTGTATGTACCTGCTTTTGTGTACTTTACTGATGGCATGCGTCCAGGATCGGAGGTTGCATCCGCAACAAAATAAAGCATGTGGGAAAAGTTGAGAGGAGGAATAATAATGCAGGAGAGACAGACAGCAAAATAAAGCACCCAGGGTGAGAACGAAGCAGCAAAAACAAAACGAGACTTGCAGTGGCAAATGTTGAAACAGCAAATGTTGGCGCCGAAATTGATTAGATTCGATCTGGTTTGCTAGATGGAATGGAATGGAATCGACAGTCTACGAGGATGACCGTCTTGCTTCTGTCTGCCTGTCTGGATTTATTTATTAATTACACTGTGTCCTAAATCCACCACTTTATTAGTTGTTAAAGACGAGCTTACCATGGAGATGGAGTAGAGAGTGAGCCGGTGGAATCCAATCATGTCCTCAAGATAAAGATATTTCAACTCAGGTAATTACCACTCCTAATCTTGTTGCATACTAGCAGTAGATCCTGCCCGCTAGTAAGCTGCAGCTCTTGCTGCTTTTGGGAGGAAGAAGCGCTCGCCGTAGCTGCTTTTGGTGGGCTGGGGAGGAAAAGGCATCCCCTCCGTGTGCCTGCGGCTACAAGTTCCATGGCTTCCGCCGCCGCCGCCGCCGCTCTCCTCCTCTTCTTCCACCTGCTGCTGCTGCTCCTCCTCCCTGCGCCGTCCGGTGCGCAGCCTGGTGAGCCTTCCATCCCCATTCTCATCTTCAAAGATTCGATTTTTGCTAACGGCAGCGCCGCCCTTCTCCTGTCCTGCTTACGCATTCATACTTATTATTAGTCACGGGTGAGGAGATTTGCGAAATTGCAGGCAGCGGCATGCCGTAGTGTTTCCTTGCTTGATTGCCCCCCACATCTTGCGTTCCGAACCTCAATCTTGGCTAAATAAGCAACTAGTTTGGACTGTGTTCTGCATCTAAATCTCACCACCTTCTTCCCATCCGGAGATGCAGGTTTCTTTAGCTTGGACTGCGGCGGAGCTCATGATCACGCAGATGCCATCGGGATCCAGTGGACCTCCGATGCTAGCTTCGTCACCGGTGGCCAGACAGCACAATTGTTGGCCCAGAACGGCCTGCAGAGTCACCAGTTCACCACCGTGCGCTATTTCCCCGCAGACAACAGGAAGTACTGCTACACCATGAACGTCAGGAACAGGACGCGCTACCTCGTCAGGGCCACTTTCCTCTATGGCAACTTCGACAACAGCAATGTCTATCCAAAGTTCGACATCTCCCTAGGAGCGTCTCCCTGGTCCACCATTGTCATCAATGACGCCACCACCCCCGTGGTTGAGGAAGCAATTATCTTGGCTGCTGCTCCCACGCTCAGCGTCTGCCTCTCAAATGCCAGTACAGGGCAGCCCTTCATCTCTACTCTTGAGCTCCGCCAATTCAACGGTTCACTCTACTACACAACTGATGAAGCACGCTTCTTTCTTGCACTGTCTGCAAGGATAAATTTTGGAGCAGAAAGCAATGATTCAGTCAGGTACTGCTAACAACGCCATGCTCATGATTTCCACAGTGTACATAGCTTCGTACCAACAAGAGATCTTAGCTAGAGTTCTATGATCAACTAGAAACCTAATGTCCTGTGTAGCTGCATGTGGCTTGTTATGATTCTCTGTCCTGATGAGCTCAAAGGTCTGCTGTCCCATGTGACTGCTGACCTGTCAAGGTTCTGATCATGCTTCACTCTGCTGTCATAATTCATAACTAAGTTGTCACAGGGATTGCATTTTATATCACGAAAACAGATGACTCAAGAGCGCTCTTTTGTTTTTCCACAGATACCCTGATGATCCATTTGATAGAATCTGGGAATCTGATTCGGTGAGGAGAGCAAATTACCTTGTTGATGTTGCTCCAGGGACTGAAAGAATATCAACTACGAAACCCATATTTGTCAGTGTCAATGAGGAACCACCTGAAAAGGTCATGCAAACAGCAGTAGTTGGCCAAGATGGGTCCTTGAACTACCGCCTTGATTTGGAAGGTTTCCCAGCAAATGCATGGGGGGTCTCATACTTTGCAGAAATAGAAGATTTGGCACCAAATGAAACGAGAAAGTTTAAGTTAGAGGTCCCTGGCATGCCAGCTCTCAGTAAACCAACTGTTGACGTGGAGGAGAATGCTCAGGGGAAATACCGTTTGTATGAACCAGGCTACACGAATTTGTCACTTCCATTTGTGTTCTCCTTCGGGTTCAAGAAGACGAATGATTCTTCGAAGGGCCCTATCTTGAATGCCTTGGAGATTTACAAATATGTCCAAATTACTACGGGATCTCAAGATGGTAAGCAATTGTCCATATTTGAACTATAATGTTTTTTTTTCTTTTCCTAGCTACAAGAAATCAACAATCCTTTATGTTTCACTATTGTACAACAAACAAAAATCCAGTTTGGGATTAAATTGGGGCGTGTAACATTTACAGCAATTATCATGGCCAGCATGGTATCACGATATTCACAAGCAAGTTGGGCACAAGAGGGTGGTGATCCATGCTTACCAGCATCATGGTCCTGGGTGCAATGCAGTTCGGAATATGCTCCAAGGGTATTTTCAATGTATGATAACTAGCAAATCATTCTGCCTTTAATCTTTGTCTTCCTTATGAAATAGTATGACACCTGGTTTTTTTTTTGGCAGCACATTATCTGGGAAGAACATTACAGGAAGTATCCCGGTGGAACTGACAAAGTTATCAGGGCTGGTTGAGTTGTAAGGACTGAGTACTTTATCTTTTCTAAGTATGTTGCTTCTATTGTCTGATATACTTATTTCTGTTAATGCAGAAGGCTTGATGGTAATTCATTTTCTGGCCAAATTCCTGATTTCAGTGAATGCCGTAATTTGCAGTATATGTGAGTTTCCAATTATTTTGATTATACATTATTATTCCAAAATGATTCTAGTAATATATGGCGCCTTCCTTCGTTCCAGTCACCTTGAGAACAATCAGTTAACTGGTGAATTGCCGCCTTCTTTGGGAGACCTACCTAACTTGAAAGAGTTGTAAGTTCAATTCTTATGTGTACCTTCTCTTAATCTGTTCCATTCTTTGGAGATCATAGTACATTATTTCTTCAATTTCTTTTCCTGTCTGTTTATCTTTATTTGTGTCCATCTCTCTCTTTTCCTGCTCAATAAATTCGAACAACTGTTAATGCTATTGATTATCTGTTCGATAATCTTTATGGAAAAGGGCTGCTCTTATGAACTAACCTTTATGCAGGTATGTTCAAAACAACAAGCTGTCTGGACAGGTTCCAAAATCACTTTCCAAGCGGAGCATTATTTTGAAGTTAGTTGCACCTTTCCTTCAAGCAGATTATCAATTTCAGATCATGCTTTTCTCTTCATTGGCACCAAAATGCTTGCATTTTTAGATCAAATAGCTATGTTGTTCTTAGGATGGTCGCATGACTCTCATCTGTTCTAATTTGTTACATGCCCACAGCTTCTCAGGCAACAGTGCCCTTCACATCGTAAACAATGCAATTAGTCACACCATAGCGATTATATGCGTGGTGATTGGGGCCATTATGTTATTGGGTGCTGCTATTGGATGCTATTTCTTTACATGCAGGAGAAAGAAGAAACCTTATGAAGGTACACACTCTGCAGCTCCATTGACATATCTGACATTATGCTAGGGCATGCAGTGATTCTTTTGCCATCTCCAGACACGGTTGTTATTGCAGCACCAGCAAAAAAACTTGGGTCATATTTTAGTGAAGTAGCTACAGAATCAGCACACAGATTTTCTTTATCTGAAATTGAAGATGCTACTGACAAATTTGAGAGAAGAATTGGCTCTGGAGGGTTTGGCATAGTATACTACGGAAAGTTGACTGATGGGAGGGAGATTGCAGTCAAACTTCTCACAAATGACTCCTATCAGGGCATCAGAGAATTCTTGAATGAGGTATGTCTGTCTCATACTAGCCTTATTTAGTGTCTCCTGTTTTTGGGAAAATGAACCCTGAGATGCTAGAGCATGATATGTCATGTGATTATCCAAAGCTACTGCATAGTGTGTCAGCCGAATAGTTGCATTCATTTCCTGTCTGTCAACTGAATAATTGCATAAGACAAGATTACATACACCATTATTTTTCATGCTTGTTTTTTCTTCTCCATGGTTGCTGTGATGAATTGATTAATTATCTGGCTAGCATCTTGTTTCAGGTCACATTGCTTTCCAGAATACATCATAGGCACCTGGTTACATTCCTTGGTTACAGTCAGCAAGATGGCAAGAACATACTAGTGTATGAGTTCATGCATAATGGGACACTAAAAGAGCACCTTCGTGGTAAGTCCACTTCCAAATTCCAAGTGATGGTAATTCTACATTGTACGATCAAGGCAAACTGTCAGTAGGTAGATAGTCGTTCTTCTGCAAGCTAAATGCTTCTGCTATAATTTGATTAAGGGAATATTCCTTGTGATGTTGAGTTTACATATTTAAGAATTGCTGAGTGTTCCTGCATGCTTAATTAGCCAAGCTTAGACATGTAGTTAGATCGAATTTTCTTTAATGACAGACAAGCTTTTGTTGCATGTCATATAGTTCTTCTCTTGATTGCGATTGGTCAGTGATCTACCTCTGCAGTGACATGGAGTGCTAGATAACCGCACTCCGTAGTGAAAGCATATACAAATGAGTGCAAACTTGTGATGTTTCTCAGGGGCTGCTGATGAAAAAATTACTAGCTGGCTGAAGCGTCTTGAGATTGCAGAAGATGCTGCAAAAGGTTTGTGCTCTGCCAATTTTGCAATTTCCTGCTTGTAAAGTGAATGTGGACCATCAGACATCACATTTTCTGATTATGAAATGGCAAAATCAGGTATAGAGTATCTCCACACAGGATGCTCCCCAACAATCATCCATAGAGACCTCAAAAGCAGCAACATTCTCCTTGACAAGAACATGAGAGCAAAAGTAGCAGACTTTGGGCTATCAAAACCTGCAGTGGACGGGTCTCATGTATCGAGCATAGTTCGAGGAACAGTGGGATACCTGGACCCAGAGTAAGGCCGAGCAATCTGACTGACAATAGTATGTTCTGTATGATTCTCTAGCAATGTGCCTGAAAACCTTTCATATATGTTTTGCTTGGATAGGTACTATATCTCGCAGCAGCTGACAGAAAAGAGTGACATCTACAGCTTTGGCGTGATTTTACTGGAGCTCATCTCAGGCCACGAGCCAATCTCAAATGACAACTTTGGGCTCAACTGCCGTAACATTGTTGCATGGGTAAGATGAGAACAGTGACTTGGTTTTGTGCACACTTCGTTTCATGTTCTGTTAGTGACATGAGTGAATACTACTGAAGTACTGATTGATAATGGACACAAAAAAATGGATGAATGAACTTCGCAGGCTCGATCGCACATTGAGAGCGGTAACATCCACGCCATCATTGATCCATCTTTGGACAGAGGGTACGACCTGCAGTCAGTGTGGAAGATTGCGGAGGTGGCCATAATGTGTGTGAAGCCCAAGGGTGCACAGAGGCCTCCCATCTCAGAGGTGCTTAAGGAGATCCAGGACGCCATTGCCATTGAGCGGGGACCTCAGGAGATGCAGCGCTCTGCTACTATCCAGCAGCAGCTGCTCGTATCCAACAGCAACAGATCCATGGGTGATTCGTCGTCCGTGAACAACCACCAGGACTTGGAGCAGAACGGTGCATCCTTCGATGAGCTGCTCATGCGCCCAGGTCTTAGATGAAATGCCCTGGGTCTTGTATGTTTCTTCCATCTCTTTGTACGTATGGGGTGTCAATCTGGGTCCCAGATAATAGTTTCGTTGGTGTACTTGTAGCTGAAGGAAGATATAGTTTTGTTGGTGTACTTACCCGTTGCTGAAGGAAGAGTCCCTGGGCTGTATATGTAATGTGCAAGGATTTATTATGTTTAGGTAGCAAGGAGGTGGATTGCTGCTGTGTAGTATGGTTTTTGGTTTTTGAGGTCGTTCGATTATCTGTGGAAACGAATGCGAATGCAATGTCAAATTGTCAATGATGGGGCTCCTTTGTGGCCACCTCTTATCTACTCCAACTTCAGTCGCGTTGCTCGTGACATTTTCTTCTGACTCGCTTTGCATATCATAAGCTAGAACGAACTTGACATCAACCACTTCATAAACTAAAGGGAGGTCAGCTTTAACTTGTTTGTGCACACACACGAATGGCATGCATACCTGCTAATTCAAAGGACCAAGGCAGCTCAACTTCATGTAGGCCCATTCAATTCCTATGTGCAAGCTCAAGCTGTACAACGGCAAATATCAGCTGTGCAGTGATTACCTGTTGTGTTGGAGAAGACGGCGATGTACTGTTGGGGATCATAGTCACGTTTTGACTAGGCCGTTTTATGTTTTGACTGAAATTAAGTCCGAATAAATTCCGACAAAAAAAAAACAGAACCCTACCTCTTTGCTGCTGGTGGTGTTTCCAACTGATTAAAGCCAGCAATAACTAATCATCTAATCAACAACCCTTAATTAAGCAGCAACGTTCGATTTGTTTGTTACAAGACAGTCATAACCACTCAAACCTCATCTCTCTAACAGCACCAAGTAGCAATCTAACTCGCACTCAAAGCTAGGTTCAAAAAAAAAAAACTCGCACTCAAAGCAAATGAACGGTACCGATTACAAGATACAGGGTCGACCAACCAACTCCAAAGCCTTTCTGGTCTCTTACTCGGTGCCATCCCCAGAATGCCTGCAAAACCACAGCCATGCATCACATATGACGTTCTCCACAAAAAATAACTGCGTTGCACAAATGTTATGAGGGAGGAACAATCAATCCCACCGACCTCCAAGATGTCGGCAGATTCCGAGATTTCCGGTCTAACTGGATGCTTTCTAGAGCAGTCGATGCCCGCAGCACCTCTTCAGACATATCATCTGTGTCATATCTCCAGTTGTACTCATCCTTCCTCGTGTTGGAAGCTGAAGACCCCCCTCTGCGATCTGAACATAGATATACACAGGGCACCTGTCTCAGAATTTACAATACTTTTTAAAGACGTGCTAAGAGAAGTACATTGAAGCAATTTTGAGAGAGCCCCCAAAAATGAATGAATTGCATATCAGGACACAGACCTGATGTCTGCGATGATGATATTGACCTGGAAAATTCAAAGTAAAATGTTACCCTCACACCTAGTGCCAAAAAATAAATACAGTGGCACAATAGCATGGCACCATGCTTACCTCCCCATAGGAGGCAAACTCCCAACTGATGATGACAGTGGCCTTCTCATGTTCCGGATTTCAGCATTTAGTGATGGTTCAGACTCTGAACTCATCATCCGCCTACCGCCCATCCTTGTTTGAGATAAATTCTGAACGACACAGCACGCCATGGAAAACCATAAATTTTCAGCTAAAGTTTGCTAACTATATTTTGAGGTCAATGACAAAAACCTTATTTTAATAAGAATGAAAGTAAAGCAGCTTTTTTTACTTGTTCAAGGACATTGAAAACCAAGCTGATTTTTGTTTTCAAAATTCTTATGCAACAAACTGAAGTTCATAGACAGTGCAGAATAAATACAGTTGATACCCCAAGCATCACAGACCACCAAAAGGATACCTTTACTACATATCTTTACAGCAACATGTTGAGATCAACAAATCACATGTAAACAGTTCTAAGTACAATGCTAATGATAAGGCATTGTAAGACAGCTGACCAAACTCAGAAAGAACATATCAATTCACAACCATTCTGATTATTCTAAGAATCATTAATGTTTCATCTTTCTAGCAAACTTAAAAGTGGTCAAGATGTGCTCTATCTTGAATTCTTGATCATACCTCACTCCTTTCGCTGATAATCCAGAATTACAAAACCTATTTTTTTTGTTAAAAACAACACTTTGATGCATATCATAAATGCCGCAATTGTTTCCTCAATACCGAACATAACGCATAAGAGGATACATAAAGAACTATAAGATTTTCTGAAGTAAAAAAAAAAAAACTGGGTACATTGCTCAAAAGTCTTTTTGTTCCTTTTTTCTCTATACCAGCAAACATAAAAAAATAAAAAAGATTATTCTTGCTTCCGCTATATGTTAATGATCATGCGAGAGTTAAACCTCATATTTTAGATAACCTTCAAGAACATCTAAAAGCATGGGACCACTTTCTGCACTCCTGCTCCCTTCAGCTGCACTTTTGTTAGAAAAGTCCTTCAATTCATTCTTCCAGAAGTCCTTGGGCTGATTTGCAAATTAAACAGGAAACATTAGAGGGTGGATTTCCAAAATGCACAAACAAAATATGTTAAGAATGGTCATCACTTACCAGGTTGCATTCTGGCAAGTAAACTTTCATTGTGTGACTTAGTTGCGCCCACTCCAAGTATTCGCATACAAGTGCTGTTAATAACCTACCTGCAAGCAAAAAAAAAGTTCAAGAATGTAAAACCATTCCAACTTATTGGCAGGCTTTCAAAAAAAAACATGCTTGAACATTATCCATTAAGTACTGAAGGCCATTTTAGGCTAGCATGATAAATTTAAGACATTTTAAGATATCTGTGATGAGACTAAAACCAACATAAACATTGACAGCAAAAATACATCATGGACATGCTTCTTTGAACTAACACCAACGCAGAAGCATTCAAAACCACTAGTCATCAATCAAGAGAAGCAAATATGTATCTTTCAGGTTAGTCCTAATTTGCTAAAAATAATATGTCAAAATGTCACAATTTCCAACAGGGAAACGATTATCACGCAACAGAATATCAACCCTTATACTTGTGAAATATTTTAGAACAGCAGCATAATTTCCTAGTGGTCTTTATATGATAGAAGAAGTTGCATAAGCATAGCAGCATCAGATATAAGCTGCAGTTCCTGAGTAACAGATAAATTAAAAACAACTGATTAATCAGGACATTGAAGTGCAATTGTGCAAACCTGAAGGTGAAGCATGCAGTTGCTTAGCCCGGTCATTGCAGCTACCAAGCAAAGCAGGATTCCCACCATCTTCATTCTCTACCACCCGATCCTCCTCTTCTATGGCCTCAAACACACTTGCTCTCAGCTCAGCCTAGTCATGCAGCGAGGAACACCATGAGCAACAGATAACTACAAGCAAAAATATAGATACCCATTTCTTTACATATATTTCTCTAAGTATGACATATGTTTGATGACAAATAAACACCAAGTAACTTGAGGTTTCCGCAAAAAAAGAAGAAGGTATTTTTCTATACAAGAATTCTTGAGGAACTGTTGATGCCTACAGTCAAGATCAAAATTTGCCGACATCCCAAGAAAAAAGAACAGTTTGAATGTAAACTAGATAAACAAAATGATACATCATACATGGTGATTTTTTTTTTTTCTCCAGCGATGTGTTATACAGTATATCCTACTAACAAATTTGCGAAGAATGAACAACCATCATGCAAGGTGATTTTTCCCCCTCTCAGCAGTGTGCGAGAATTCTCATCCAAAATAAGAACCAAGAAGCAGAGTCAAGGCGCTCAAAATGTGCACATTAGAATTTGGGGGGAAGAAGAGGATGTGCGGATTTTTGGAAGGAAATCGCGGAAGCGGAGGCGTAGATCCCGAAAGCGGAGGAGCAGGGAAAGCTAGATCCGTGGAGCATGCGTCAAGGAAGGGAGGGAGGGAGAAATGGGGAAGTAGGAACGAACCCTAATCTTGGCGAGGACGCCTTTCTTCTCGAGGGTGCGGGTGACGAGCGTCTTGAGCTCCATCATCTCGCGCGCGTAGTCGTCCATCCCTACCAGGTCTGGAGGTGGCAAAGCTCGAGCAGGAGTAGGCAGCCCTCCCTCTCCTCTTCTCGCTCTCCAATCCAACAAAACAAGGGACAGAGAGGGAGAGAGATCGAAGATGAAGACAGGGAAAGGGAAGGGAAGAGCGCCACACCAGAGATTAGGGATACAGGCAGACACTGACAGGTGGGCCCCTTGTTTTTCAACACGCCTGTCTTTCCTTTTTTTTTTTGTTCTCCCCCTCCCGAACGTTTTTTTTTTGTTGTTGCTGGTATCCCCTCCCAAACGATTGTTCTAATAAAGAATAAATAAGAAGTAAAAAAAGAATAAATAAAATCTTTTCAAAAAGGATGCTAAACTGATAAACCATCCACCTAAATAAAAAGAATAAGTAATGCTCCACATAGCATATTTCAGAAAGGCGCTAGCTCGGTTGGCAAGCGACTCAGGTGCGAGCGCTGCCCGCCCGAGTTCGATCCCTGGGATCGCAACTCAGGTGTTCTCACCTGGGATTTATTCCCATAAATAATCTGGCAAGTCCTGGACATACGCGTAGAGCCTTTCAGAAAGGCGCTAGCTTGGTTGGCAAGCGACTCAGGTGCGAGCGCTGCCCGCCCGAGTTCGATCCCTGGGATCGCAACTCGGGTGTTCTCACCTGGGATTAAATAATTTGGCAGGTCCTGGACATACGCGTACAGTGGTAGGACGACGTGCTCGTCGCTTGTGGAGTCTGTGGGACTTCGTTGATTTCCAAAAGGACGTGTGGTGTTGTGTATAATTTGTAGGTCTAGGGGGTGTGTGTTGTGTGCATGTGTGGGAGTGTGAGTGTGTTTGGAGCGTGCGTTCAGATACTACAGGTGTACCTTAGGAATCGAGGCTAAAAAAAAATTAAGTAAAATACACTAGAGGTTCATCAAATTGTAAGGGGTGTCACTTAGGTCATAATGGACTAAACAACCCTGGTAGGTCGCCGTATGGGCCAGCTCACATATAAGACTTGACAGTTAAGACAAGGATTAGTCTTAGTCGGTTAGGATATGTTGTATTAGGAAATTAGAGATTAACTTCTAAAAGTCTCATGTTCCTATATGGTTTCGGTGTAACCCTGTCCTCCAGCATATATAAGGGGTCCTCCGGCATATATAAGGGGGGCAGGGACCCCTCGAAACACCAATCAATACAAGATACACCACACAGGACGTAGGGTATTACGCATCTTGCGGCCTGAACCTAAATCGTCTCTTGTCACCTTCGGTTCTAGATTCTCGATGACTTCTCCCTAAACCCTCATCTCGGGGTACCGCTCAAAGACCTTGTCAGTATAATTCGCCGGCACTTTCAAAGTGCATTTTTTGGTTTATGAACTTGTTTAGTCGTTCACCACAGGTTCATAATGGTCCGTGCTTCTAACACTGACATAGCATGCTGACTTGGCTACTTAAAGCATCTCCTAGTTTCATCGAGCAAGTTACAAGCGTCGAGGCGAGCTCCAGTGAGCGGCGAGGCGAACTCCGGGGTCAATGAGCTCGCCTCTCCGCTGGTAACTTGTTTAATGAAATGCCTCAACTAGAAGGTGCTCTGAGGAGCAAGTCACCATGGCATCTCATAGTTAGAAGCACATGTGGACAGTTATGGGCCTGTGGTGAACGACATAACAAGTTCATGGACCAAAAGTGCACTTTTGAGCGCGTGGACCTAAATGACACTCTCATACAAGTTCATGGACCTTCGGTGCATTTTACTCAAAAGAATTGATGTCATCACGTGGTTATTCACTTGCGCAAGACGAAATGGAGCTAAGCCGTCGTTTACTTAGAACCCCAAGCCGCTCTGCCTAAGGGTGAGTACATTGCTACACGTCAGTGGTCTCATACCATGTGGGATTTTTTTATTAGGTGGCGGAGAGAGCGGGAGGAGAAAGAACTAGGTGGTTGTTTCACGAGACAACCACCTCATAGGTTAAAATTTAGGACTATGAGACCACTTCCTAGTTCCACACCATTGTTTGAGTTATTGTTTCCATGCAGCTCATAACATTTCTTTTTTCTATGTATAAATTAAGGACTATGCATTTATTATGAGACAACATATAAGACAACAAATTGTATGGTTACATGTTATATTGCCTCGAGATGAGGTGGCAATACATTAAACCACCTATTAGACTACACCAATAATCAACGGTCTTACAGGAGAATAGGAAGCTACACATCCATGGGACGGACACACTTACAGTCCCCCTACCTGCCCTCATCTTTCATCTCAAGTGGCTTCCATGTTTGCGCGGGGTCTTCTCCAGCCAAGTTGAACTCACTGAACGGGATTGACTCCGTCCTGCACGCAATTAATATTTCAGAAGCGTAACATCCCTGATGTTTTTAAACTAACGAAGAGATTATAATAATAAAGGAAGAATTAAATAAAAGCAATTGCTCAAGATCATGGGAACAAGCTGAAATGATTTCACTCTCAAAAGCCAAAAATTCTATGAAACTCAAAAATTGGTCAATTTAAAGGTTTCACATAATTTCAAACCTGACAACCTACTTGTTTGAATTTTGGACCCAAAATAAAGGGAACAATGTCAACCCCCCCCCCAAACAGTGCTAAAAACACATTTTCTTCCTTCTAATTTCCTGTGCAGTTTTTAAAGATTATCAAATTACTCTTGATTTCAGAGCACAACTTGAAAATCTCCAAAAATAAGAGTTGTCAGAAAATCCATAACAAACATCTGCCTTCTTTTGAGTTTGAGCCAATTTTGAACGGAAGGTGCTCAAGAACATCTATTTCTGCCAGTTTTCAATACAGTGACAAACCAAACTTCTCACCGCGTCACCTCCTAAACCATTCGGTTTTTGATATGTCAGACCTTGCCAAAATGAAACTTCAATGTCTTGAGATGAATTTTTATGTCGAAAGTTTTCGGTTTCGAGCTCGTTTGATGGGCGAACGCGGCTTGCCAAGGTGCTCACGACGAGCGCCATTCCCAGATCTGGAGCTCGCCGGCCGCGCTCCACTCGTTCACGTCGCCGCGGCATCTCTACGTGGACGGCGATGCCTGACGCCGCTCCGCAACAAGCCAATTGTGCACGCTCGCTTCGGGGCAAAGCCTCCAGCCACGGCAAACCGCGCTTAGGCGCTAATCCCCCGCGCTCTTCCCCAACCGGCGGTGAGTTTGGGCGCCGACCATGGACGCCCCCGTCAGACCATCATCACAGCGCCTGTCCACCGCCCCTCGGCGCCAATAGGAAGCACGAGCATCTCCTACTTCGGCTGAATATTCCCGGCTTTCAATTCGTTGGCTGGCAGACGCCATTGTCGGCCACCGCGTGGAGCATCGGAGCTGCTCCGCCCGGACGCCACGCCCAGACGCAATCCGAGCCTGCGAGCCAGCTTCGGGAGCTCCCGTGCCTCGCCCAGACCTCCTCGCACCGCAGCTATAAAAGGGGAAGCTCCCTTCTTCTCCCCGCATCCGTTCCTCATTCCGTCGTGCCCACCATTGGGGGCTCTCGTCGAGCTCCGCTTTCGGGCCGATCCCCTGGTCGCCAGGCTGCTGGACTCCCTCCATTGCAACCCCCTGAAGCTTTCAAGCCTCCTCCCCCACCGCCTTGCCTAGCCGAGCTCGCCGGAATCCGCCACCGCAAGCAGAGCACCGTCGCTCGCCGCCGCTAGCCCTACACAAGCCACCTCCGACCTCGAGACCGCCACCACCGTGAGGGCCTTTCTTCATCTTCCCCGTTAATTCTGGGGTTCCCAGTATAAAGTTCCAGAGACTTCTTTGTGAGCGCGAAAATGTTTCGAGGGTTAAACTGAAAAACGGAAGTTCAAACCTAGATCTAAAAGTTGTGATGTTCTAAAATCCATAAAAATTCATAGAAAAATGCAAACTAAAATTCTATGGAACCATAACATTCTGAAGAACATCTGACCTTTTGGAAGTATATGCTTTTGGTGAATAGTTTTTGAATTAAAATTGAAATACAGTTTGAACTAATTTGAGCATAATTCAAAATCTACTACTGCTATGAATGTGATTTTTGGATATGTTGTTACTATGGTAAGGGCTAGACTACAGACAAAATCTTGCACAAAAATATTGACTGCAGCTCGATTTATGATTTATCTCTTGTTATCAGTCCTCATATTATTAAAGATTTTTAGTTCATCTTTCTGCAGTAGCTTTTAAATGTCATCAGTGCCAATAAAAAATGTCAAACTCCATTTATCTGTTGTTATTTTGCGTAAACAAATAGAGGACTGAAATTGAAGTAGCATTTGTTTAACTCGCCAGATTTACTGAACTGAGCTATAACTTGGTGTATGAGCTCTGTATGACTAGTACACGCTGTAGTAAATAGGTATCTCTCATATCTGTTATATTTATTTTTGTATGAATTATTTACGTTTTCAGCTATCTGAACTTGTGTTATTTATCATAATTTTTTTCTGTAAATCAAAATGACATCAACTTGGTGCAAAGATCTAATCATGTCACTAAGAACTTGTCATAAAAATCTTACCACCAGTTTATGCGAAAAATCAGGAAAACAAATATAAGATAAAAAAACCACCCAAAATTGGCAAATAAAAGAGAAGCTTTCATTTTATGTAAACAAGGTTAAATGGACTTCTCGAAGAGCTCTAAAAATATATGTATACAACAGGGCAATTATGGTTTTGGAAAGAAAAGAAATAATCAAAATTCTATATGTACACAATCCTACTTTTGCTTTTGAAGAAGTAAATTAATAACAATTGTTTTCTAGGTCAATATGGCAATAAATGCACCAATAATTTTTAGGTAAATAAGTATCATCGGAATTAAGTCATCATGTATTGCATCTCGTGTAGAAGATCAAATCGTTGATGGGAACTACAAGGTCGTGCCAGACGTAGAAGAAGAAGTGCAGGAAGGAGAAGTGAACGCCCTCATCGCTGAGCAAGCACCTCCTTCGGAGTCGGAGATAAGAGCGAGCAAGAAGGCAAGCACCAAAGCCTGACCTAATTTCTAAACTTCTCAAAACTTGAATTCTCTATGTTTGTGCATTTATCAGGAGTTCAATGAAAAACTAGATGCATGATCTTATTACCTATGTTCTGAATACTAGTATGATAGGATCGATAGTTGCTATGCTTTAAGGACTTGTTACAAGTTGAGTGATTTCCTGTCACTCGCGAGATATAAGAAGTGGATGTCTTCTTTATGTTAATCATAAGGATTGATGGACGGAATGGTATGTGTGTAGATCTTCCGTCCGTGTATGATAATTGCTTAAGGTCGTAACGTTTCGTATCTGTGTGTCATGTTTTTGAACGTACCACGCACATGCCGACCTATGCGAATCGGTAAGCCTAGTACCGAAATGAAATAGCTAGGGCCGCTTTGCTTACTTCCTTGGAAATTTATTTCCCTTGCTCTACACATGTGGTTACATGCGTGAGATCGGCCGACATGTGTCCACGAGTATCCAATAACCGTGTATCCTAAGGAGTTGGCCCCGGTTCCAAATTGTGGATTGATGGAAAAAGTTGGATAGTGTTTGTGCCTTTTATAATGAGCATTATCCGTGTGTGTTGGGTTTTCCCTGGCCAGGTAGTGAAATTCGATTCGAACTATCCGTTTCTCGCGGTTAATGAGACTGCTTGACCACTGTGCTGTATTGAGTAACAAGAGAAATTATGAGAAGGTTGAAGTTGATGTTTGAATATAATTGTATTGCTTCACTTGAATGCTTAGAAAGGATGCTCATCTAGAATAATTAATCTACTAGAATTAAATGCTAAAATATTAAAATAAGGATCTATCCTTAGTGTTTTTGGCAAAACAAACCCCCAGCTAGAAAGCCTTGCATTAGAAATTTTTGTGAATTAGTTATCACCCGACGAGTAAGACTTGTTGAGTATTAGTATACTCAGCCTTGCTTGTGGCTAAATCTTTCAGGTAATGCGATGAATGAGTCAATTTCCAGCATTTGTTGGCCGACCCAGATTCCTCCTGGTTGGTCCATTGTTTGGGAGCCATACTCTGGCGAGGATCGCGAGGAGTAACGTCATGAACGGCTTCATCATGATGTTACATGTATCATCGTTTAGATCTTTTATTTTTCAGCTGCATTGAACTCTAAAACTTCATTTATGTCTTTTCGAACTTGGCTCGTAATAATTTGAATCTAGTATCTTTAAATTTGAACCATGGAATGTTGTAATCTCTGGGACTCGCCTTCGTGCGGGCGTGTTGTTTCGTTTGAAAGTACGTGGTTAAATCGAGCTAGACTCGATGGTGCTCCATTTTTATCCGATTTAAGTGTACAGATGCCTTACCATAGTCCCTGGTGCACTTAAGTTGGATTAATTTCAGAGTAGTCCGCCACAAGAAGATCTGTCATTTAACTTCCCTCCACCTCGGGTCGAGCCTACCTACGCATGGCAGCCCTCTAGGACCTCGAGACTTTCTTCATAGACCAATATATGACTTTTATGTGCATTTTGTCCTCACTCGTACCTAGGAAGAACTTCACGGTCGGTCACCCATCGCTCAGGGACAAGCACGCTTAATGTCGGAGTTCTTCAAATGGGCTTCTGAAAAAGAAGTTGCAACTTGTTGGTATGAGTATTCTTATCAATCCTATTAAGCCATATGCGAGAGTGTTACAATCACCTCCCCTAGAAGACAAACGTTCTCGTCAACCAATCTTAAGCTAGGAGCATCCCCTTCTTGGGCACGTCCATGCGTCCAGTGCCAGCGTATGTGCCATACCGTGTCTACACAGGACCCACACATCATGCGCACCATGCCCACACATCTGACCCACACACGCATGTGAAACCAACGAGGGTCGGCTATGAAACCAATTGTAATGTCCCGCCACCTCGAGCCAGGTTTGCTTACACATGTCAGGTCTCTAGGACCTCAAGATTTCCCTCGCAAGCCAACACATGTCTTTTCTACGCACTTTGTCCTCACTCGTGCGCATGCAGGAAGAACTTCACGGTCATTCACCCATTGCTCCAGAGGAAGCACGCTTAACCTCGGAGTTCTTTCAAATGGGCTTCTGAAAAAAGTTACAATTTGTTAGTATAAGTATTCTTATCAATCGCATTAAATCATGAGCAAGGGCGTTACGCGTCATTTTCCTATTCATGCTTCCTCTAGGTGAAAGAGCATGCAAAAAAGATCTACAACAATCCCATACGAGTAAAATGACATAACGTACTCATATTTGAGTTTGCCTTCGTGTACCAAGCCGAAGAGGCAGTCTTATTTTTTTGGGGTAAAAGAGAGCTTTGTTAATTAAACAGAGAAGTCACAATCATTCGTGATTAGGGACTCCACGCACGCAGCGCTGACCCTAACCAAACCGCAGACTACGCAGTCCTTCTCGCAAAATGTAGTCACTCATTTGCGAATAAATTCCGCGCTCTCTTTACCTGTGCAAAATGTACTCACTCATTTGCGAATAAATTCCGCGCTCTCTTTACCTGAACTATCCTCCGATCCCTAAGCAATTGCGTTAGCTCGATCGCCTCCGCTGCTATGAAGCTGATATGTCACCCCCATTCTAAGGCTATCCACACTCGTTGACCTCTATTTCCAATCTCTAAAGAAATATTCCACCCAGAAGCAGTCAGATTCGAGGATTACTGGTTCCTGCGTGCATTGCGCTGCAACGCGTAGGCCTTCCGCGCCAAAGCTTCAGCTTCCGCAGCATCAGTGCAACGATGGAGAGACTTCCACGCTGACAGCAACACTTCCCCATTGCTATTCCTATCACGACACCAAGACCTGCTTCTTCTGTTTAGGAAACAAAAAGCCATCGACAGCTTTCACCCATCCCATTGGAGGTTTCTCCCAAATTTCCTGCACTTTTTTGGGCGCCTCCGTCCTCTCCTTCCTTTATCTGTCAGGGGGGCAACAGGGGCTTTTGCCCTTGTAATCCAGCTGATCTTTGCCTTGTCGGATTGGCCACAAGGACTTATTGTTCTGCTATCCTCTGTCTTATCTAAGGCCCTGTTTGGATCCCCTTGTTAAACTTTAACAAGTTGTTAAAAGTTTAACAACTTACTAGTATTATGCCCGTGCGTTGCTACGAAACAGCAAAACCTTTGTGATGAATATACAGATCAATAAAATAACAGTATCAATAAATTTGTTTTCCATTGTGCAAGCCCTTTTCCTGGAAGCACAAGTGCCAAGTGTTAGTCAGACTGATAGATTCATAGACACATGAAAAAGAATTCACTTCATGACAGCACATTCTTAGCTCAAAAGAATTGTTTGCGACACTGAACCTGGAAGCATAACTATACTTAAGCATCATAGAATCAGAGGAGCATTTCGTGAACAAGTGCTGATTATATAATCAGAAAAGCTACGGCAAGTTGAAGGAAAAAAATCTCTAACGGACAAGTAAATGTTATCATGTAACATTGTGCCATGTTATCCTGTATCTGAAACCTTCTCCTGCATCAACAGGTAGCTGTCAGTGCCAATCTTTTATTTGTGACTATCTGATATGCCAATCTAATACAGTCGTCCGACAATGTCAATGACATAGGGCTTCTCAATAAATGGCTATAGCTCCAGCAAGCCTTGAATCACCTCTGGCCCTTCTATGCTTCTCTTTTGCGATGCACTATCAAGAATGAAAACTGGATCATGGCTAAATCTCTGAACCACAACATCACCCCATTCAGCCCAACAAGCCTGACCAGAGTGTCATTCATATAGGACATATTGCGCTTACGCCATGGATATGTCAAAAAAAATTTACCACTCCAACATATTAGCACTATCAAGACAAAGTGAAATAAAAAAGCGATTGTCTTCACTACCTCATCACAACAAAAAACCAAATCCAGTTTCCTACAATCAATAAGATTGCAATAATTCTATCTTCTGTAAACATTGACAAGCTTATGGGAACAACCATGTGCATCACACACGGCTTGCAGCTATAGATGAATTAGGATACTGGGCATCATATGGAATGGAAGGGAATTCACTTGCAACTGTCTCACCATGGATCAGCCAATATGCTTGGCACATAAATAATCTGAATCCAGTGAAGGATTTTAATCATAACAAATTGATTGCACAAATAACAGAACCGACGTCAGTTGACCAAAGCAGGGTGAACATATCTTGGCACTGAAGCAGATGGAGCAAATCAAACCAATAATGACCAAACTGAGCTGGAGAAAACGAACCTAAGAGGGGTCAATTCCAGACCACAGACTCGCGGAGCATGCTGCACGGTGACATAGGTTCGTTGGCCACAATCCATAATAAGAAGATGAAGAGGACATCGCAGAGGGACCCCAGTTCAGGCAGATCAGCCGCACCAGCCCCAGCTGCATCGGCTTCTGCCACACCAATCCGTACCCTGCCCAATCCGTCAAGCAAATCTAGCAATGGCAGCCTAGTTGGATCAGGGGGGAGACAGAAATCTAGATATGGCAGCCTTGATCGGGGGGAGAAAGATTGGGGGCAGAGTGAAAAGCGGATCAGGGAGGACGGCGACCAGTGGATCTCTCCATGACAACATGTGCCTCCCCCGCCTCGGGGGAGACGGCCTTCTGCTCACCACCAGGCGGCGACGGTATGGTGACCTACTGACCTTCATGGGGTGGCACAACAAGCAGGTGCGGTGGGTGCGTACATGACGGAGCAGCAGCTTCTTTCGGAGGGAGATGTGGATGAGGGCGGCGGTGGCCACGAGCGCCTCGACGAGAGGCCGGCAACGTGGTCAAGTGATCGACGTCTTCGTGGACGACGGCATCGTCGATGGCGGCGATTCCCAGGATTGGCGGTGGCGTGATCCGATCGGCATGGGCGTGTGGTCGGGGGCTTCTTGGCGTGGTGGGGACGCATGGTGAGCTAGATGACATACTGAGGCCGTGGAGAAGCCAGGACACGACATCCTTTGCATTCTTTTTAGGAGTATATACTAGCATCATACCCGTGCGTTGCTACGGGACGCAAAAAAATTGTAGTATAACATAGAGATCAACAAAACGATAATGCTGCAAAGCTATGTACTCTTCTAAATATCTCAATATTCTAGTAAGACATTAGGCAATGATTAAAATGAAGTGTATAAGCTCACTCCTAAATTGGCCAATTATGATTGCAATCAAACTTATACTTTCATCAATGTATTTTTACACATCAAGCAAGCATGCCTACCACACAATGCATTTTAATTTATTTTCTTCCCCAAATTTCATCAGCTAATAAAAAATGAGTACCACCACACACCAGGAATAGGTTAAGCCCTTCAACCAAGAGTGCCACTACTTGATAGAGGATCAAGGTCTGCATCCATGCTACCTTTATGTACCTTACCATCCTGCTCAAGTACTTGGATACACATGGCCACTACTCATTGACCCCTGTGCAACAAACGAGACATCATTATAAAGAAGCAGCACGTTAGCATCAGTGCACCACGTCACATTGTTCTTCTCCACCATGGCACCTGATTCAATGGTTAAGATTGTGTATCAGTATTCGTAAAGCTTGCCAGTTATTATTCTTTTGTCCTGCTTAAAGTTCTTCCGATCATAAGAAACGTTCATCAGTCCCATGAATAGGTTTACTATATTCAGAATATTTTTTGCAAACCTTTTGTCTTGCAAAAATCTATCAAGCATCAATGGTTGTAAATGATGTACTCGGCGGCTGGCAAGATGTCTGTTGATCGCCATCTGCCTGTTGTTGTTGGTCTGCAGACTGCAGCAATCGAACAAACCGGCCAAGATGTTCCTGTTGCATACTTGCAAATCAAACCAACTAAATTTCATATCTTTTCCAAAAAAAATAAATTTCCTAAATCAGGATTGTCTAAGATATGCATGCAAATGTTTACTTGCAGCCGAAGTGGCGAACTCCTTGATGCAAAAGCTTGGTCGAACAACTTGAAGGTGAGAGGTTCGCCGAGTAGTACATCCAATTGAAATAATTATATTTAAAATTAATACATTTTTCATAATCATGTTTTGCCATGCTGTTGTTCAAACAACTAATTTTAGATATAATAAAGTAATATCCACAATGATTTTAAGAAGCCGTTTTAAAAGTTTATAGAAGTGTTTATATAATGACTTCAAAGTATTCACGTAGGAATCAATACCTCATACAGGTGCCAATATGCTTCTGCTGCTGTAATACATGTGCTGTTATGCTTCTGCCGCTGCAATAAATTCGGTCTCGCAAAGAAACATACGGCATCAAAAATCATGTTTAAGATCCAGACAAAAGTAATCATGGCCCCCTCACAAAAGCATAGCAATCATGAAACTGCTAAAAAAAATTAAAAACTGCAACCAAGAAGCTAATATCTAGTTCTGAGAACAAAACTCATATGGAAACATTTTAAGACACTTGTAGTCGAGGAAAAGGTATATACAAGGCAGTTATGATTCTTGTGGTAGAGGAATAAAATATACAACTGAGTCTCACTGGTAAATACTTATATATTATTGCTAAATCAATATTACCTTCCCCTACATGTGTAATAAAATCTACACTACGAGTAGTTTTATAGCAATGCTGACTATTTTTCAGAATGAAACAACCTTCTACTGGAAACTCTGACAGTTCCATTAAATAATATTACATGTTTTTCATATAATACACACCTTAGTATTGCTTTTCACTGGACCACACAAAAGAAAACGTATGCACATTTGTTCTATCAATCTGAAAACTGCAAACCAAAACATAATAGCATACACCAGTACGAATTTTCGCAGTATGGCCCATGTCTCAGTCAAATAATATGATGTAATCAGTATGGACTGATCAACGAATAGTGAATTACTGATCAACGAATTTCTGGGGTATGTCCCATGTCTGCAGTTACACATTTGGTGGCCTCATCCCTCCTGATAGCGAGTTACATCTGGAAATATTTAGTAAACTTCAGGAAATTGAACACATAAATGGTATAAATTCAGGAGAATAGAGCACATTGATGCAAACCAGTACTCTCATGAGGGTCATCCCAGTCATGTTAACTGGCACAAATCTGGACCCTACAAATCAAAAGAAATAGTGCAATAGGCTTATGCCTCTGCTTCCAACAAAGAGAGAAAGATGAAACAAATAGACCATAGAGTGACACTAAGCCAAGAGTAATTGTGACCTCGCGTCTCTAGTTCCTCACTGTTGGCCTGTTGATCGTCGATGGTCCCTTCCTCATCCGCTTGTCCCCCATGTTCCTCACGCCAATCTCGGAACCTACGAGCCATCCAATGTTGAACCCCACATGGAGACGCCAAGACGGCTCCTGGACGCGAGGCTACTGCTTTGTGGGTGTAGATGGGCAAAGGCAGGGACGACGTGTCCGATGCCCTGTGTGCTTGGAGAACCGTCGCCGCGAGATGTCGAGGCTTTTTTTTTTTAACGAACGGCACACGTCGTGTGCGTTTCATGGATATAGAAGAAAATACAAGACTATGTCCCTGGGAGGCCATACTCAGGCAATAAAAAGAAAACTAGCTAACAACCGGCGGGTCGGATTGGGGCATCGACACTACAACACTCTGTCCGGTCGGATTGGGACATCGACACGGAACACAACAAATCGCCCCTTCGGGCGCGGCGTCCACCAATCTTCTATCCATATAGGCGGGGTGCGTGGAGCTTATTGTGTCCTTCTATCCACCAATCTTCGAGGCTTCGTTCTGCGTGGAGCTTTCGCAGGCGGGGAACCGGTGCTCGGGGCGAGGTGGACGCTGCCGAAGACGACGATGGTGCGGAGCTCGCTGCAGAGTGCAGAACCTGCGGCGGAACGCCGACGTCGATCTCGCGGCGAGGAGGAGAGGCATCGCAGTCGCAGAGCTGCCGACGGGAGGCCGGCGACGACGTACACGGGCGGGCAGTGTCCATGGGGTGTTGGGGTTGGGAGAGCCAGGCATCGGACGATGGAGAGGCTTGGAAAAAATGGAAGGAAAATGTTGTGGCGTTGATTGCGGTCGTGCGGGGGAAGACTTAAATCACGTAATTGCTGTCCGGCGGGGGCGACGGAGGACACACCACGGTGAAGCAGCTTGGGGACGCGACATCCCTTACGTTCTTTTTAGCTTGGGGATCCATGTTAAAGTTTAACACTTCACTTTTGCAAGCGCATCATCTCGCTTCGGAATGCAAGTTCACCAGGCAGGTATGGGACTTCGTAGCAGCATGGATCGGTTAGGCAGGTCTCAAACCCTCAAATTGGAAACCAAGCGACACCACCTATGAGTCTATGACTGGTGGAGCAACATAACGATGGCGCCGGAAATGCCAAAGAAAGCTGTACGAGCCCTTGTCATGCTCGTCACATGGGAAATATGGAAGGAGAGAAATGCTAGAATTTTTCGGCATCACGAGTCTAGTGCACTTTTGCTTTTTACAAAAATTAAATCTGAGGCTAGCGATTGGTGCCTCGCTGGTGCAAAGCACTTAAGTCTCTAATAAGGCGAGAGTAGGCTTTTGTTTATTGCCGGCAAGCCGGCTGTTCCTCTCTGTAAACTATCTGCTTTATCAATGAAATAAGCACACTCGTGCTTGTTCGTTCAAAAAAAAACTTCACTTTTGCAATAGGTGTACAAAAGACTTTATTGCCCCCACTTTTTCTATAGGAGAGAAATGGGGGATAGGATAAGCAATAAAATTAGGGGTAAAAAGGTCTTTTGCTCAAGTCAACTATCTTTTTAACAACTTTTATTAAGTTTTACCACCTCAAAACCTGTTAAGGATTTTAGGGGTGTTAAACTTTAACACCTCCCTTTTAACAGAGGTGTTTGGATGCCTTTTCGGTTAAAAATAGCTAAGAAAAATGGGTGTTAAACTTTAACAAGGTGAATCCAAACACCCCCTAACCAGAACCCTCGTAGGGAAATATCCTTTCAAAGCATTGCAACGTGTGAAGTACTTCAAAACTTTAGTCGGGCAAAGAGTCCTCATTGATCTCAAGCAAATTGTTTAATATTGTTACCATACTACACATGATCTCAAGGCCAAGGATGATGCATCATGCAGGGTTTGAAAAAAAGGAAAAAATCTACTTAGCACCCCTCGGGATATTTAATTTTTTGCCATCCTTGCAAACGACAAGCATTTAAATGTCAATTTTAGAATTGTCCTAACATTTTAGACTTTTTCCTTGAAAAAAGTATGTAGTGGAGCAGTAAGCTCTTAACATTCTTCCTGTGTAGCTGTGATTCCATGAATACCCCATCTGCACCAAGTTGTTAGTTTTATCTTTTGCTTCCTCTGAGCCAGGCCTACATGAATTGAGCTAGAGATTGAGAGCGAAGCATAAGAAGCTGCCACAATCATGTAGAAAGCTAAGACAGCAATAGAATCCTTGATCCCTATTATTTTGAGAAAGAATGGAAGTACGGCCCACCGCGGCCTCTGTTTATATATATATAGATTTATATCTATCTATCATTGTAAATAATAGAAGAGCTGGAAGAAAAAAGAAAACAACCACATAAGAAAGTGAGGAATGCATGATGCTTAGTGCACGGAGCATTGGTGAGTAATTTATCTGTTATCAATACACACAGTCTAGTGCATTATCAGCAGCATCATTCTCCTTCAGAAGAGAAGATGATCATGTTAATTACACATCATCGGCCTTCAGTTCAAAAGATGGTGTCGGTGTGAGCACCATCAGCAGCACTCTCCTCCAGAAGAAGATTTGCGGGTGGCACGGCAGCACGCACGAGAGCCCAGTTGATGCCGCGGAAGAAGGGATGCTTTTTGATCTCCGAAGCGCCCTCGTAAGATCCCAGCCTGTTTGCAGGGTCCCGGTGCAGCAGCCGGTACATCAGCTGCCTCGCTGCCAGGCTCACCTGTTGCATCATCACATCATTCCATTCCTTGGAAGTTGGAACCCATGGGTCCCCCATGTAAACCATCCATGCATGAACATAGCAGAATGCTTACTCACCTGTATGCTCGCAGGAAATCTCATGTCCTTGTGCAGAATATTCGCAAAGGTCCTCTGCCTCGTTTTCCCTCTGAAGGGGGTGTAACCATACAACATCTCATACAGAAGAATACCTGATCCAACAAGAATACATGAGTCCTCAATCATTACTGTACATACAATAGCTTTGTTTTGTTGATACCTAGCGCCCACCAATCCACTGCACTTGTATGACCAGCTCCAGTGATGATCTCCTGCAACATGTATACCAAAATCCTGTACTCAAAACTGCACATAGGAGACTGTACAATAAACCCATTGAAGGAATATATACATACAGGCGCAATGTACTCCTCTGTACCAACAAAGGAATTTGATGCTCGCATCGGTTCAGCGAAGAATATGGGAGAACCCCTGCTCTTCCTCCTTTTCTTCTTATCACTGTTTTCTGAGAGAAACACCTGTCATCAATCAAACAACAGGACTAGTTAGCAATTGGAATAGCAAAGAGAGATTAAGGAGTTAAAATAATAGTGATAAACAGTCCCATTACATATATTAATCAACTTATATTACCTGTGGTCGACAGGATGTCAAGCAAGATAAATCAAAGTCTGTCAGGGAAATGTGCCCATCTCTATTGAGCAAAATGTTCTCTGGCTTTAAGTCTCGATAGATTATACCTGAGAGGCGGGGGAGGTAAACATCTCAACCTTCTCCAGTAAAAATGTGATTAATAAGTGCACTCAAGAGCTGACAGAAAAGCTATTATCCACCGCCATGAGAGAGAATTTTATGAATATAATAAGTAGAATAGTGTATATGGCTACCTTGGCAGTGTAGGTATTCAAGCACTGTGACCACTTCCGCAGCATAGAACCTGCAACAATCATGGAGTAATATATCAAGCAATAATGCTTCTTGTCTCCTACTGTACCCCACCAATTTAAGAACCAGAGCCACAAAATCTAAGCGAAAGAAACTGTTTCAATGTCAATGTTAACCTGACTGCATCTTCCGTTAGAACCTTCATAGGTTGCCTATCAAGGAGCATAAAAAGTTCCCCACCAGAGTAGTAGTCAGTAATAAGACATATGTGTGTCTTGGTCTGCAACATATATATATATGGCAATACTGAGATGCTATAAATCAGAATATCATCCACAAAAGAAGAATAAAAGAGAGGAGAATAAACATTAACAAGTCGAGAATCATGATTGCCTACTAGAAAATTTATTTATGTAACGGACCTGAAATGATGCATACAACGTGGGAAGGAATGGGTGGTCCAACATATCAAGGATTTGTCGTTCAGTGGTAGCTCTATGGACCTAGAGGTATTTTAAAGAGAGATACATGAAGCAACAATTAAAGGTAGTAGTAACTAGAGTTCAGTGTGATCAAATTTGTTACTCCTACCTTGTTTCGGTTAAGCATGACGCTTTTATCCATAGCTTTCATGGCAAAGTATTCACCTGTGCCAAGCAACTCAACCAAATGGACACTGCGATTCAAAATAGCGCACATGTTTGCTGTTCAAAACTGTAATTGGAATCTAATATTATTTAAAACCAAACAAAAAAGTAGTAACCTGCCAGTGTCACCAAATCCTAAAGGCTTTACTGGCCTGAAATGTTTTAAATCAATGGTTCCATCACTCTCGAGAACCTACAAGTTAAAAATAACATGATCCATCATGGAGATGTCAAATATGTCATACGTACTTGTCTCCAATGATCCCCAATTAGGCATATTTACTGCAGAGACTGCTAAATTCTACAGCAGAATGCATGCCATTGTTTCCTTTCATCCAGTAGCCTGAACTATGATACTGGCCGTCGATGAGGCGGAGCGAGGTGAGCGATGGCACCGGGCCCCCAAATAATTAGGGCCCCCAAATCATCCGTAGCTACAGGCTTGTCTTACGTCTCGCTGTTTGTCTCAGCAAGTGCGTCTCGATGGTCACAAAAAAAAAGAAAAGAAAAAGCAAGCGCGTCCATGCCGCTCTGCACAACCGGTCCATGGGCCACCTACTACTCGACAGTTCTGCTGTTCATCTACTAGTCAGATATACTAATTCGAGACCATCAGTCTGGACGTTTGTGCTTTGGAATAAAAATCTGGTTGGTCAATAAAATACTCAATCCACTACTTGTTAGTAGGGCCTTATCGTAGCTCCTTTTCAGAGATAACAAATTGGCGCCATTTCATATGTAGGTTTGGTTAGTAATTAGATTAATCCTTAATTGTTTGAATATAATTTGTTTTGATATTTTTCTTTGGTTTATAAAACAAGAAACTATTTGTTTCCTCAGTCAATCATCCTCGTTATGTCTACAAGAAATCAGAAGTATGATTCTGGTTATCAAAAGCATAAAAAAATCAAAGATTTGACACATTAGCTCAATCCTCAATGGTTCATGTCTTGGAGAAGATTAAGAATATACAATTGAAGATTTAATTTCAAGAAATAGAAAGATGCATCATGTTTTTTAATAGAACATGAGGTCAGTACCTTAATTTGTTGTCTTTTGCCATAATATTTAATATATTTCTAAATTGGAAAGAATAAGATATTTTGGAGTTACATATTTGTGCAAAATTATGAAAGTACATCGTAGTTATTTTGGATAATTTTATATTCATGTTTAAAGGCCCCATTTTGCATTTCGCTCCAGGGCTCCCAATTCTTGGAGACGGACTATGCATAGGCATATAGCATACCTTTTGAATGGCTCTCCATGATGCAGTATCCTTCATATGTGGCTTTGGCAGGACTGGTTTTGAGTGATTAGCCCATAGGTCCTCCGGTCTCTAATATGAAAAATAAATTGCATTAGAAGTGCCCGACCGCACTAGTTTTAATAACAAAACGAGTACTAATTTAATCTGACCAAATTAGCATCAGGAAGCTCCTTTGCAGCCTCGTCAATATTGTCTGCAGTTTTCTTAACCTGGTAAATGAACAATTAGTTTAGTGTATAAGAAATAATGCTTTTTGACAAGGAAATTCTGGAAGTAAAATACCAAAAATTAGTGGTGAAAGTTATTTTATACAAAGAGTAAATTTCATCCACCATACAACAACTTGTCAGGTGGGTGCAGATTAGTCCAACAAGTTGTAAAATGCTCAATTTAGTGCGACAACTTGGTAGGTGTGTGCGTATTGGTCCAACAACTTGTAAAAGGCTCAAGTTAGTGCAATAACTTTGCAAATTGGTGCATATACACTTTAAATGTTACAATGACGATGTATTTCACTATGCACAGTGGGATACAAGGGTATAAGGCATGTATTGTGTCATTTTTTTCTTCTATTTCTTAATAACTTGACTATAATTAATTCTAATTTTCATCATGTCTTTTTAATTTGATGCATGCTCCTATATTTTCTTATAAATTTTTCACACTACCATTTTTTTATATTTTCATCTTACCACAATGGAATTAATTTATTTTTTAAAGATTAATAAAACATCAAATTATTCATATAAATCTACTATTCATGTACATGATATAACTATAGCCTTATTGAATTAACTAATGGCTTTTTATTAAAAATTATAGCTCAAATTAATGGAATCCATTCTTTATGTAAACTTAAAGCATATAAATAGGCATAAAACAAGCTTATATTGGTTCATAGAAATTGTCTGACATAATTAGAAGAATATAATTTTATATGGAATATATATCGGTAATGTGAGTATATTTTAGAATTTCATAATGAAGGTTCTTGTCTTGGATAAACATATTGTCACTGTAACATGAATATCAATGGCCATGCATTGGTCAATTTTTTTTTTGTTTTGATGCAAATATACCATGTATTTATTGTTTGTCGTGGCCAAATACACGTACATTTGGACTCTGCATGTACCAATTTGTCAAATTGTTGAACTAAGTTGAGTATTTATAAGTTATTGGACCATCTGCACCTACAAATCAAGTTGTTGTATTAAATTGAGCATTTTACAAGTTAGTGGACCTATTTGCACGCACATGACAAGTTGTTGTACGGTGGGTGCAATTAACTCATATAGAAAATAAAACTAGTAATTTTATACAAACTAAAACTACAGGCAAGCCAATTAAGGATGGAAGTTACCATAACATGAATTAACTGACATAAAGGGTGCCAAATATAGAGATTGAGATGTCGTAATACCACAAGTCTTTTCATAGCAGTGTTGACCACCATGGTTTAATAGATCTACGTACCAGTGGCTAATAGATATTGCAAGAACAGATTACGGAAGGTTTGCTTTGATAACATATTAGCTACCACAGATATATCGGGCATTTTCATCTTCTTTTTTCTTTCCTGATACTTGTGAAAGTGAGCACAGATAAGCTAGTCTTTATAAAGTACACACAAACCAGCATGGTGCCATCTTTTGCGGCAGCATCTCGAGCACGTTCAGTTCCATCTAACTGAACCCCAATAAAGTACTGAACATCACCCTGATCATCAATCAAATAGGATACATCTCAATCATATGTTAAACAGTCGCAAAACGAATATCTGGAGGAAAATATTCCCATGACCCATATTATTGTACCTTCTGATCGCGCATTGGTTGCAAGTGAAAGAGGTTCCAGAATTTTTTGCCTGTTCAAGTGACAAACAACCACGTGCAAATTTAGTTCAACTCATAACCATATAAAAAAAAAGGATATATGCACATTATCAGCTTCCATTGGCCAGAAATTTGTGTATTTGTAGTCATGTATTGTAAACATGCTTCGTACAAGGCGTTGGCAGAACGCCACAGGATTTGTCGCCTAGGTGCCCACCTAGGCGACAAGGCGTTGGCAGAACGTTCTGCCACAGGATTTGTCGCCTAGGTGCCCACCTAGGCGACAAGATGTTGGCAGAACGCCACAGGACGCCTCACCGCCATATGAACCATGATTGTAAACCAGTGGATCTATGTTCTAGGTATTTGGGGCATAAAAATAGTGAACAGAAATTGCGTAATGATCTTACATACCGCTCTTTGTATAATTTATCAGCTGAACAGTAACCTCTCTTTGGTTATCTATGGCATCTCTTATTTTCTTTACTGTCCCACGGTCAGTTTCAGGACCTTGAAGGAACCTGCAAGAGAAGTATAGGTCATGTGATGCATTGGCCACTACAAAATGCAGAACAATAAGTACAGTTTGAAGATTTTGGCACTATGCCTAACTGTGACCAGTTTAATTACAGTTAGAAACTGTGCACTATGCCTAACTGTGTAGTTTATGACCAGTTGAAAGGTCATCATTTACCTGCAGTTTCTTCCCAATATTTCTTCACGGCTATACTCTGTCAATTGCAAAAAGCTATCCGATGCAAATATCTATAAAATTGGACACAGTTAGATTAAAAGTTTATATCAATGTCAATATAAAGAAGAATGGTGTCGGAGGCAGAAGGAATCAGAGTTGTTCTCTTACAATTGGATTATCAGGCAACCTTGGATCGGTGATGACAAAATTCTTTTCAATTCGTTCTAGTGTAGTAGCCAAGTCTATACCCCTTCTCATTTCTTTCCTCCTGAAATCATCATCAAAGCTTTCAGGTCTATCGTCATCACTATCAAGTAGCGGATCTTCTCTTGGTTTCAGCATGTTCTTCTCTACATTTCCATGGCCCATACCAAGAAAACTGCATAGACGAATTAAATGAGATAACAAATGCAAGTAAGCTGTGAAAGCAAAGTCTGTGACTATGATTTATTTGTTGCCGTACCCCATAAATGAACGCAAGCCAGATTTTCTACTTTTATGCCCTCCTTCGGGCACTTCACTGATTTTGTGCAGAGAGCTTCTCATTCCACTTCGAGAGTTGCGACCAGATCCACTTTCAGAGCTTCTCTTGCCAGGAGCTTGAGTCGAAAATACACCCTCTGATTCCTGTGATTTTCTTTCTAAGGTGCTATTTATTGATTCTGACAATGAGCGTGGATTCTTGAGGGCAAGCAGAAGCTCAGAGACAGAGCTACGGGCCTGATCCTTTTGCCTTGCTGCAGCGAGTAATATTCTTTCCATTCACTCATCCAGTGTGATAGAAACTTTGTGAAAGATACATAGATCGACTACTAAAAGAACTTTGTGAAATGTCGAGTAAATTATCTAGTAGTATTACCATCATATTTGATGAGTGATTCTGGCAATCCATTGGGGCGAACAGCCGTATCCTTGTCCCCTTCGGTGTACTTGCTCACCTCCACTTGCATCCTGTGATGGCAATACCAATACATATGGTGAGGTTATACTTGGTGATGAATAGCTAAGCTAATGATATGATGAGAAGGGCTGGTGTCTGACCCAATGAACTTGAGCACCCTGCCACCCTCATCCTTGATGGGGGCGATGGTCAAGAGATTCCAGAAGGGCGTGCCGTCCTTCTTGTAGTTGAGAAGACGGCCGCAGTAGTTTGAGCCAGCTGCGAGCGCCTGCCTGATCTTGGCGATCTCTGCAGGGTCCGTCCCGGAGCCCTGAAGGAAACGGCTGCACGCGCGCATCGTTAATAACTAATTAATTAATTCCTTAAGTCAATTACTACTAATTAGTAGAGTAGGTAGGTAGGCGAAGAAGAAGAAGAAGAGACGCACCAGTTCCTTCCGACGACCTCGTTGGATGAGTAGCCGGTCATGTTGAAGAAGCCGGCGCTGGCGTAGAGGATGGGGTGGTCGGGGCGGGTGGCGTCCGACACGACGAAGGTCTGCTGGAACGCGGAGAGCGCGGCGCGGAGCTCCTCCGACACCCGGGGCAGCGCCGCCCTGGCCGTGCCGGCGTCTACGAGGCTGTCGCTGGTGCGGGCAGAGCCGGAGGGGCGGGCGGTGACGCCCTGGGGTTGGCCGGTGTGCTCGTCGGTGTGGAGGATGAGGCCCCACTCGGCGGCCCTCTGCGCCGCGCGGCCCACGGCAGCTTCTTGCTGGTCATCGTCCCCGGCAGGCGCTGCTGGGGGCAGCAGGAACGGGGAGCTGGGCTTGGATTTGGCCGGGGGGCGGATCCAACCGGCGGCGGAGCCGGAGGCGGCGGCGGGATTGAAGACTTCGAGGGACCCACGGGAGTCGCGCGGCAGTCCTGTCATTAGTCGGCCACGTCATCACTCGCCTCACTCCACTCACTCACAGCTGACTTGCTTAGAAAAATGTATATACAATACACATCACATGTATAATAATATCAATATAAAATAATATAACTTGGCAAGGCACCCTGAGGTTTTGGATTTTGAGTGGCTTTTTTTTCAGAGGCCTTGTGGTATTTCAATGTTTATTAACTATTCCACTGATAGCTAGCTTGATCACTGGTTCAATAGATTTTCTCCATTCGAGTTTTCATAGTTACTTTCACGGTTCAAAATAAAAAAGAAGAGAGAGAAATTAAAGATGCATGGGATGTTAGGTGACGGCGACGGTGCGCATAAAGGCATGGAATTGGATACGGATCAGCTTCATATTTCGTAGTTACTTTCACTTTAGGTATCCATCTTTTAGAATGTAAAATTCTCAAAATAACGAGGAAATAATGTTTTTAATATAATTGGAAGCTCTCCCACTGATCCGTTTAGAAAATGATGAAGGAATAGGAAGAACATCCTCAAAATTGCACATATATTATTAATATAGCAAAACAAGTAATTAATTTCGGATGGGGATGAGACTCCAACTGTATGATGCTGTCCACCTCAACCAACGGGGGACATATGGGTCGTACTCAGGGTTCCCCTTACCGAACCGGACGGCCGAACCGCCGCCCGGCGGTAGCGGTAAACCGGTCCGGTTGGACCGGTTACCGGTGGAAACCGAACAAATTTAAATTTTGAATTCAAATTCGGTTTGAGCGGTTAGCCGGTCGGTTTGACCGGTTAGCTGGACGGTTTGACCGGTTAGCCGGTCGGTTTGACCGGTTTTTTCTTTTTCTTTTTTGATTTAACTTGTATTTGCCAAAAAAAAATATCAAATGAGCAAATATTTGAAAACTTTTTACACCCATAGATTACACACACCTTGAAGTATTTTTAGGAATTTTTATGACATTTTTCCATTTTTAAATTTAAATTTGAAAATTTTGAATTTCCACCGGTTCAAACCGCCCCGAACCGCTACCGTTCCGGGGCGGTTTGGTCGGGAACCGGTCAAACCGGACCGGTTCCCGACGGTTCGGGGAACCCTGGTCGTACTAGAGCTTACTAGTATCGGATAAGGAAGAATTTTGTGGACCAATCAGAATAAAGCTAGCTACCCCCACACGCCCGGATCGGCAAGGAATTAGACCAGCAAATTAAGGATCGTTGGAGCTGACCTGACGTTCGTCACCTCCGGGGAAGCTAGGGGATCATACTTATGCTAAGGATAACTAACAATTAAGTATATTATTAATGATTACGTCGATCAATCCATGCATGTGATCGAGATCTCCATATATATAAATATATAATAGAGGAAGCATGCAAGCAAGCTAGGTCGACCTGCAACAATTAATAATCCATGGATCAACCGAGATCGATACGTAGTACTACGTACCTTTGAAAGCCATCAAAGAATAGCCTAGGCGTAGCTTAACGATTTGATCATGACCTGGCAGTGTTGCCGGCCGGGATCATACCGGAGGCATGCAAGCAGTTCATCTCATCAGATTCAGATTCTCTCTCTCTCTATATATAGTAGCAGCGGATAGACGATGAACAAGCAAGTATGGTACGGCTATGGCATGGAGATGGATCGATCGAGGATATACAGATAGCTGTAGCTCTAGTTGTGCTGTGGGCCGGCGATCGATCGAATACGCGAACACTGTTTCTCTCTCTCTCTCCCTCTCACAGTGTCTCACTCTCACTCTACATATATTATATATAATAACTATCTAGGAGATCGACGATGGCTGGTAGCTGCAAGTGGCCGCCCGCCCGGATCGGGCATCGTCATCGTCCATTCTGCTGGGGCCCATCAGAAATAGAGAGCTAGGACGATGGAGACAAGAAGAAAGAGGCATCGTGCCATGCCCATGACCACGACGCGGCAGCAGCAAAGGCAATCAAATTCAAATCAGCTTCGCTTCGCTGGGTTGCTGGAGCAGTGCCCATATAATACCGTACCGCCATGCATGCATGATGCATGTATAATAATGTTGAAACAGCCTCCACGTTTCCTCAAAAGAATTAATTCTACGTCAATTATAAAAGAGTAAAATATATGGGTGGTCCTCAACTTGTCTTAAAGTGTCATCTATGTCTCTAAACTCTCAAAATGCATCTTTCATACACCCAAACTTGTAACAGGGTGTTATCTGGGCCTACAAACTCTCAAAACAGATTTTTAGGTTCTTGAACTTCTCCTTGAGTGCCATCCGAGTCAATAAACTCTCAAAGTAAATTTCCAAATCTCAACATTTGTCATATGCTGCTACTGTTGATGCTCCTCCTTGCTCATTGCATTTGCAAACATCTTCTAACGACGAGCGTGTATATGTTGTTTGATGCTTGACTGTGAGGAAACAAAAGAAACTTTGATATAGTTTAGGGACTCGGATGGCATGTTGGGACAAGGTTGGAGGTACAAAAATATATTTTGAGAGTTTGATGATCTAGATGACACCATAAAACAAGTTTAAGTTTGGTCATTTATTCATTCCACATAGTGGTAGTAATATTTTGCACAAATTTTGTAATATCTTTTCTAATTTCAAAAAACTATAAGAGAGATAGATGTTGTAAAAAAATGTTTCTATCAATTTATTAAATAAAGATTATGACCAATATAAAAGGCATACATCTTAATAAGTTACTCCCACCGTTTCAGAATATAGCTACTTTAAGAGATTTTCAGATAGATTAAGGAAGTAGATAAAAAGTCTCATTTACCCCTCATGAATCAGGTTGCATGTTGACCCAGCCATGTGTCCACTAATCACACACTTGCCTAATCTGGTGCGACGTCTAATTAATCCCTCCAGATTGGAGATAAGTGAGGAAATAAAGACTAGGGTATTTTGGTCGCCTCATACGTAAAAGTTGTAGTTGAACTCTTCGTGTAGCTATATTTTGACATAAATTTTGAACTCTTAACGTAGCTATATTCTGGAACGGAGGGAGTATACAACAACTAACATGTAGGGGGACTAGAAGAGCAAACAGCCGAACAAAAACACAAACCCTCAACCAAGCACCAGGCCTAGGCCCATCAGGCAAAGGAGGAAGTAGCCCAACAGACCCGATTTGGATTTGATTTTGACTTCAAAGGTCACAGTGGATGGTATGGTTGTTTTTTGAATGGTGGTATAAATAATTTTTTTCGAAATAAATTATTACAGCATGTTAAATTTAAAAGTTTGCTCTATAAAAATGTTTTAGATTTTTGAATATTTAGTACCTTTTATTTGAGGTGTGACTTCGGTTGAAATACGAAAATTTGTGGAAGAGAATTACAAATAGCTTTGAATAAAATTTGCTATGTAAGCCCAACAGATTTTTCTGAAGTAAAAACGATGACCAAGGACAACAATGTGCCCTGATTTCTCATATCTTCTCCTCTCTCCTTCTCTTCCTTTTGATCCACATCACAAGGAGATGTGGCGGTGTGGTGGGGGGGGCACGACGTACACAGGGGAGGGGTGGGCTCGGGAAAAATGAAGAGAGCCAGTGGTAATTGTAGCCCACTACCGAAGTAGCGTACCATATCTCTGTTATGGTAACCACAATGTTCTAGATGTAACCTACTACTATTAGATAAAAAAGAGGTGGTAGAGAGGATGGCAAGTGGCAATAGTACTAGTGAGCGAGAGCGGAGAGGGAGGAGTGAGAAAATTATTTTTTAGTTCATATAAGCTGTCCATAGCACTACATGAAGGTTGTCAACAATTTTCTTTTCTATGAACTAGTTGAACAATGTTTATGAACTAGTTATAGACATTTTTTATTCTTTATGGATAAGTTTAGTGATCCACTATGGTCACGAATGCCCTTAAATATAGCAACATCCATAACTTCATATTCTGGACTACGAACCATGCATCATATGAGTGGTCCAATAGAAAGTATTCGATAAGCTCCACGCAACACAACAGTGATCTCGATTGTCTATCTGAGTAACAGACCGAAAAGTCAACATTTAGCCCCTCTTTTTTGTGTGGTCAAATGTCTTTTCTTCATATATAAAACATGTATTTTTTTATTTTATTCTTCACATATTATGTTACAATGCAAATCCATTTCTTATTATATAGAAAATATACTCTAGCTATAAAACAAAAGAAATTTCCATGAACTGATTTGACCATGCTAATTCATAAAACAAAAAGTTGGGATTACCGTATCCAGCAACTAGTTTGAGTTTTCTAAACTTAGCCCACTCAAATATAGCTACTTCTTAACCACACAATTTTGCTACCATGCATACATACAAACAACACCACACAAAAAATGTGTGACTTCAAATTAAGCTATCCACACAATGAGGTACCGACTTCTCTTTGACCACTCCTAAATATAAATTGCACATTTACTCATTTTCATGCCTTAGCATTATCAATTTGTTTTCATAGCAATGGCCGACGATGTTATCAAGTATGAAGAGGTCAATTTATCATGTGTATTATTTTAATTAGAACTTGACTTATGTGGATAAATTTTTTATACTTCATCGAGCCAGTTGAAGATTCATTCAACAAATTCTCATACTGAGTTTCTTCTCAATATGATGCATTTGGAATTTTTTTCAATCGATCAGGAATATATTTTGAATGCACGACGAATGAATATGTTTACATGTCAGTGGAGACCTTCCAATTATGAACCAAAAGCCCTCATATTTCTGTGTCATGGTAACTAGGTGGCTCATATTGATGTTTTCAGATTTCCAATAGAACTTCAACGAAGAGCATAGTCATCATTTTTAACATTATTTGATTTGTTTATATCTTAATTCTACACTTTTTTAGGATATGCTATGGAATGCAGTATTTCAATGAGTGGTAAATATCATAATTATGTGAGTTCCATGCGCACCTTAAATTACTTTAAAGTTATAACCATATGACTATGTCTTGGTCACATAGGTATGGTAATGGGTTTGGAACTACAATAGTTGAACACATGACAGTTTGAAATCACATCAACTACTCTTAATGTGTTCCTATTAGGGTAATAGAAGTATAATTTTCAATGAACTTAGAATAAATATATAGAAAAATTTCATAATTAGTTTAAACATCTTGAGAATATTGCCTTTAGGCACAGGTACCAGGTTGGCGCAAGCTGGATTTGCAGTGCACGGAATGGACTATGAAGGCCATGGGAAGTCCTCTGGACTTCAAGGCTATGTAACAAGTTTTAATGATATTGTTGTTGATTGCTCTAAGTACTTTGAGAGTGTTTGTGGTATGTATTTTTTAATTAACGTAACACATATTCTAAGTTTTATCATAAAAGTTTTTTTATGACATCACAGCTGTCGGCGAGTTATGCTGACTAGGTTCTCGAGGGGATGCCCCGAGAGAAGGGTTTAGGGAGAAGTCGTCGAGAATCTAGAGCCGAAGGTGACAAGAGACGATTTTAGACAGGTTCAGGCCGCAATGTGCGTAATACCCTACGTCCTGTATGATGTGTCTTGTATAGATGAGATGCGACGAATGTGGTCCCTATCTCCCCTTATATATGCCGGGGGATAGGGTTACATGGAAACCGTATAAGGTTAGGAAACTTTTACAAGTTTATCTCTAATTTCCTAATACAGCTTATCCTAACCGACTAGGACTAATCCTTGCCTTGTACGTCAAGTCTTGTACTTGGGCCAGCCCATAGGATGGCCCGCCAGGGTTGTTTAGTCCATTAGGACTCTACACCCACAAGCCCCCGATCACCTTATCTCCTGAAGAACAACACTGTTGAAAATACAGAGTACTTTGAGACCCGTCAGGGTTGTTTGAAGCCCGCAGGGTTCTTTGCTTTTGGAAGTTGCAACCATGCTGTTCAATAGGTAATGAAGTGCTCATAAATCTTCTTGAAGTTCGGATTGGTGCGCACCGACTAGGTGCGCCCAATTGGGCAGCCCACGAGCCTCGTTTATCTTTGAAGAAGAAATTCGAGGCTCTTTCGAAGTCCGAACCCAAAGAGAATCAATTTCCGAAGAAGTCCGAGTTCTTTTAGAACTCCTAATGAATTTGCCAATTAAAGCCAAAAAATTTCAGAAATATATTTCCTGAAAATATTTTCGCAGCCCCCGAGCCTAAATTTGAACGAATTCAAATATAGGATCAAGGAAGGACCAAAATTGAAAAGTACCAAAGTAACAATTCGAAGAGTCAATACAAACCGTTCGCCTCCCTTGTATCTGCACGCCTTTTGCGAAACAGATCTAGGTTTAGCGACAGTTGCTCTGTGAGCAATCCTAAGACTGCACACACACTTCTGCAACCTCCTCGAGCCCTAATCACATCCACGCCAAGCCTCTAGAGACTGCAATGGCCGGTGGTGAAGGATCCAGCCGAAGCAAGAGCGCAAAGAGGAAGGCGGAAGCCATGAAGGAAGTCGTAACGACCGATGAAGCGGTGCCTGGTGGAGACATTCCATGCATAGAAGATCCAATCAGTGATTGGCCAACCAGTATACTGAAGGAGAAATATATCAAGAATCTGTAAGCAGATGGTTTCCTGGCAACCCAAGAGATCAGTCGGTGGAGGTGCGCTCACGGGCATGAGTACCCTACTGAAGAAACCGAGGAGCTCACGGTATGGAAGGCTTTTTATAAAGTTGGTTTCGGTTTGCCAACTTGTGACTTCTTCCATCGAGTGTTACAGTTCTATGGGATTGAGTTGTGTCACTTGAATCCCAATTCTATTCTGAATCTGTCCATTTACATCCACCTGTGTGAGGCATTCCTCGGAATAGACTCGTACTTTGCCTTGTTCCGCCATATATTCAGAGTGAAGACCTCAAGCGGACCATCGCAAGTGGTGGGGAAAGTTGTAATCCAGTTCCGTCAGGGCATGAAGCCAGTGTACCTGGATTATGCAACCAAGGAGAGCCTGAAAGACTGGCAAAAGGAGTGGTTTTATGCATGGAACCATCAACCTCAACTGCCCAGCTGCTCAGGGAATCCTCCAGTGATGAAGCCGTTCTGGAGCGAAACCGTTGGAATCAATCAAGCCATGCAGATTCCAGAGCTGCTGAATATGATCAGGAACCTGAAGGCACAAGGGCTGACCGGAGCCATGGTATATCGGTTATTTCTGTTGAGGAGGATCCAGCCGTGCAAACAACGCTGCAATCCAGGGTACTCTTACTCTGGAGAAACCGATCCCTCACGAAATGCCACCGGGGACATGCCCGATAAGAGGATCATACAACTGTTGAAGAAGTATCTGGTCATCAGTGATGAAAAATTTCTAGAGATAATGGAATTTTCAGCAGTCACCATGACACCCGAGGTATGAACCATATCTGAAAATCAATACGTTGTCTTCGTCTTGAAAGTATAGTATTAACTAATTGCATGTATATAACAGTATGAAGCTCGGCGATCACTATACGTGAGTCTTCCTCCCCTGGATCCAACCAATGCGGAAGAAGCAACCCTGTTGGCTCGCTGTGTGGATCCAAGGGTAAGGGATCAGGTGCGCCAACACAAGCGTCGTACTGAGAATGCACCTGCTTCTGAAGAGCCTGACGAGCCACATGCACAAATTGAACAGCAGGTATCTGAAGAACCCCGGACCAAGGCAGGGGCAACCTCCAAGAGAGGTGAAGGGTCAAAGAGGGGTGCATCATCGGAGTTGAATGCGCCTGTGCCCAAGAGAGCAAGGACCCTACCCAAGCCTCGGATAAGGGTCATCCCGAAGGAGAAGACGAAGATATCCCCACAGCCAAAGATGCCATCTTCTGTGGGGATAGTCATCGGTGAGATCAGAACCAGCCGATCACAACAAAGCGGCATTGCCCAGCAATCTCTATCAGAAGAAGAAATAATTCATAACATCTACAATCCTGTCTCCGCGCCCTTTGCAAGTTCAGTACCAGTGGTAGAAGAACCCTACCAGCTGGTCCATCGGCGCCGGAGCAGGAGGCTGAAGAGGAATTCACCTTGGGAGAGCCGGAAATCCCGATGCGGCCTTCCACCATGTAAGTACTCTGTAAATCTTGTTATAGGTTACAAATTGTACATTCGTAACACTCTATGGTGACTTATGAAGTTATTGATGTAGGGTTCAAGAAACTCCATCAACAGCCAAGGAAGAGCCAGCTATCAATCATGCGGCTGTAGAGCCAGAGGCCGCAGTGCCAGAAACAACCCTGCCAGAGGTTCAACCAGCCGCGTCATCAAGTCCGCCGGTACTAGTAGAAGCACAAGTTGAAGAGACAATTGCTGAGGTTCTGGCGGACATCGAGCAACTGGTCACGCAGGCGGTAATTGAAGAAACTAAAGTGGAACGCCATGACCAGAACACTGCTGAGCCCCAGAGCGTCATGGAGACATTCCAAGTCGGGGCGAAAGCTGTTCCAGAGGCGGAGTGCTCGAGGGGTAAACAAGCCGAGACATCAGCCCAAGAGCAAACAATTGAAGAGATCCCCAGAGTACCCAAGGGTACTGGAGCTGAAGAGGAGATCGGCAGCTTCCGCATCAGAAGCTACGATCCAATGTTGAATCTAAATCTGCAGACCTTCGAGTACATCTTGGACGCGGAGGAGGATGAAGAGCATATTGACAGGGGTCTGTATCACGCCAAGAGGGTAGTGGCATACTTCAAGGTATGGAAAACAACCCTGTACTTGTTGTTCCTGTGAATATATCTCATAACAATATTTCTGCAGGCCGTCGACGAAGCATCGAGGAAGAAGACGGAGTACATCCACAATATCTCATTGATGCACGCCAAGGCGGACCGCCTCCAAAAGGAACTGGAGCGCGAGCGCGAAGACCGCAAACTTCAGGAGGCGGAAGATGCCAACGTGATCCGTACCTTGCACCTGCGGACCAAGGAGTTGGCCGCAGAGAAGGAGGACATGAAGAAGAAACTCAGCGCAGCGAAAACAGAGCTCAAAGGTACTCTTTCACTGCCAAAGTCTTGTAGTGAAGTATCCCTTGCATGTGTGGTATAACAACTCTGTCATTGTCTTGTGTGAGTAGGGGTTCAACAACAGTTGACAACAGCCCAGAGCAAGATGACGGATTGGTCAAACTTGGCCAACCGCCATGAGGAAGCGTTGAAGACTCTCTCTGCAGAGCACGATATCATCAAGGAGCAGCTCAGAGTTGCAGTCCAATAACGCAAGGATGCTGACTTGCAGTTGATTCAAGTCATTGAGCAGCAAAAGAAGGCTGCCAAGGATCTTGAAGACGCTCGCGAAGAAAAAAAGCAGCTATCCGAAGAACTCGTCCAGCTGCGGAAGAATCTCACAGACAAGCAGACGCTGGACGAGAAGCTTGAACAAGCGACCAAGAGGATGTCGGAGCTTGAGGAAGCTATGCAACAAATGAAGAAGTCGGATAAGGACCTAGCCGAAGCCCTGAAGCGGATTTCGTTGCTGGAGAAGGCTGCGAATCTGGTGGTGAAGGCTTTGGTCCCAGAGGACCCTGCAGCTCCGCAATACTTCTTGGAGCGTGTGAAGGCCATGCCTCGACAATTGAAGGTTTATATCAAAAGATCATCCAAAGCCTGTCTTGTGCATGTCCTTGCTGTAATTAAATCTAGTTACCATAAAGTAGGCATATGCAAGCTTGTAGAAGGCGCGGAGCCAAATTGTACTGAAGCCGCCTTCAGGGACCTGAAACAAGAGGTCGAGCCAATTGCCGAGGCAATTGCACAGAGCCTTAGGTTGTAATTTGAACAAACATTCTTGTAATATAAGTTTTATGCAGTGAAATGTTAATATTTCCACGTTTGAAGAACAATCCAAGAATTTCTAAGAACCCTTGGGTGTCTCTGTGTCGATGACCAGGACTTAGTCAAAATATACGTGTGTTGTGTAAATTTTAACTGTCGAAAAACAACCCTGTTAAGGACCCGAGGGAACCCAGGGAGATTTCTTATAGCATAGGCTATCTTTAAAATAAATGTACTCTGAAAGGATACTTGGGAACAAACTGTCTGCGGTTCGTATTACAAGAACCCAGTAAGACCCACGGAGCGGCAACTTTAAGCTGAAAACTATCGCGAAGTAGCGAAAATTTAGGAACAAATCCGTTAACGGCCCCGAAGGAACCCGGACAGACCTTATATATTTACTCCGAATGCATGAAAAGAAGACTTTCCGTGTCTAAAAAAGAACACAGAGAAATTTCAAACGATGTCATAAGGACGGAGTAGTATAAATAACCCAGTAAAGGGAAATTTATTGAATTATATCTCGTTGCCGAAACAACGGTACGAAAGAACTCATGATGCCGAAGCAATCAGTTCATGTGTTGCCGAAGCAATGTTACAATGAAGGAGCTACGCGTAGAATTTGCGTAGATGTTCTATATTCCAGGGGTTTGGTAAATCAATACCATCTTCTGTTTGAAGTATGTATGTGCCTGGCTTGAGGACCTTGGAGACAATGAATGGACCATCCCAAGGCGAAGTGAGCTTTGTGTGACCAGCTGTATTCTGGATCCGTCGAAGCACTAGTTCTCCTATCTGGAACGACTTCGTCTTCACATTTTTATCATGGAATCGGCGAATACCCTGAAGATACGCAGCATTGTGTAACAAAGCTGCCAGTCGTGCTTATTCAGTCGTATCAACCTCAATCGTCCGTTGTTCATCCGCCATGGCTTCTTGGAATTCCTCAACGCGAGGAGCGCCATGCATGACATCAACAGGTAGGACGGCCTTAGATCCGTATACCAAGAAGAAGGGAGATTGCCCTGTAGCTTTGCTGGGTTGAGATCGTAGGCCCCAGACAACAGGGTAGAGTTCTTTCATCCACCGGCCTTCAGCTTTCTTCAAGGTTCGTTCCATGCGAGCTTTAAGTCCATCGAGTAACATGCCGTTGGCTCTTTCTACTTGACCATTGGCGCGAGGATGAGCAACAGAGGCATAGCATACCTTGATGCTGCGATCTTCACAGTAATCCTAGAACTCGCTGCCTGTGAAGGTAGTACCCAAATCTGTAATGATTTGATGTGGTATCCCGAAGCGAAGAATCAACTCTTGAAGGAATTGGACTGCTTTCTCAGAGGTTGGTTTGACAACCGGGAAGACTTCTATCCACTTCGAAAATTTATCAATTGCAACGAAGCAATACTCAAATCCACCAGGTGCTCTAGGTAGTTTCCCAATCATGTCAAGCCCCCAGCATGCAAAGGCCATGACGGAGGTATCAATTTGATCTTATGCGCAGGCTGATGTGAATGATGAGCGAAATATTGACAACCCTTGCAGTGACGAACAATTTCTTTTGCATCGTGCAAAGCCGAAGGCCAATAGAACTCGGCGCAGAAGGCTTTGCCCACGATGGTACGGGAAGCTGCGTGATTGCCACATTCACCCGTGTGAATTTCCTCACTTCATCAATGTGCCAGAGCGTGCGCCACGCCGGTATAGTGTGTCTCCAATTATAATATAGGACTTGCTGCGACGAACAATTTGCTGAGCTTCTGCCTTCTCGGTAGGAAGTTTGTCGTGCAAGAGATAATCTATAATTGGTGCACTCCAGGTGGCGTCGATGAGCATAACCTCAAGAGTTGAGGTTGTAGCGTCGGTAAGGGCTGCTGCAGAAATAGATGGCTTGGAGAGCTCATTAATGAACACACCACTGGGTACCTCTGCTCTGGAAGAACCCAGTTTAGATAAGACGTCTGTAGCAACGTTGTAATCTCTCTCGACATAATGAAATTCAATGCCGAGAAAGTGCTTCTCCAACTTGCGAACTTCTTCACAGTACGCATCCATATTCTTATGGTTTTGATTCCAATCCTTGTTGACTTGTGTGATGACCAGCATTGAATCCCCATATACTAGTAGGCGCTTGATACTGAGGGTGATAGCCATCTTCAGCCCGTGAAGAAGTGCTTTGTATTCTGCAGCGTTGTTGGAGACGGCGAACCGAATCTGCAGAACGTACTTGAGTTGATCTCCTCGAGGTGAAATCAACAGAACTCCAGTGCCGCCACCTTCCAACTTGAGAGAGCCGTTGAAATACATGATCCAGTGCTCAGGCTTGATGGTGACAACGAGGAGATTGTGCTCAGTCCATTCCGTTATGAAATCAGTAATGACTTGAGACTTCATGGCCATGCGAGAACGGAACTCTATGCTGTAGGTCCCAAGCTCGACAGCCCACTTGGCGATACGGCCTGTAGCATCTTGGTTATGGAGAATTTCGCCAATAGGATATCTGGTAACCACAATGATCTTGTAGGAATCGAAGTAGTGCCGCAATTTCCTGGATGTCATTAGGACTGCGTATAGAATTTTTTGAACTTGAGGATACCTTGATTTGGAGTCCGAAAGGACTTCACTCACAAAGTATACAGGCCGTTGAATCTTCTGGAGATGACCTTCCTCATCGCGTTCAACAACAATAGCAGCGCTAACGACGTGGGTGGTTGCTGAGATATAGAGCAAGAGATCTTCGCCTGGGAGTGGCGCAGTGAGCACAGGTGGAGTAGACAGGAACAATTTGAGCTTGTCAAAGGCGTCTTGGGCCTCCTGTGTCCACTGGAATCTGTCCTGCTTCTTGAGGAGCTTGAAGAACTCAGTCCCACGTTCTCCAAGTTTAGAGATGAAGCGGTTGAGTGCAGCCATGCAGCCCGTAAGCTTCATGACGTCCTTGACGGTGCGCGGCGGCTCCATATCCATGATTGTTGCTATCTTCTCTGGATTAGCCTCGATGCCGCGTTCGCTGACAATGAACCCGAGGAGCTTTCCTGACGGAACTCCGAAAACACACTTGGCGGGGTTAAGCTTCCAACGCCATTTGCGTAAGTTGTCGAACTTCTCGGTGAGATCGGCGATTAGATCCTCGGGATTTCTTGTCTTGATGACCACATCGTCAACGTACGCCTCGACGTTTTCTGTGGAGTTGGTCTTGGAGACAACCCTGTATCGCCCGCTGATATGTGGCACCTGCATTTTTCAAACCAAAAGGCATGGTTGTATAACAATACGCGCCATATGGCGTGATAAATGAGGTTTTAATCTGATCCTCTTCTTTCAGAGATATCTGATGATATCCTGAGTAACAATCGAGGAAACAGAGAAGGCTGCACCCGGCGGTGCTATCGATGACTTGATCGATGCGAGGAAGCCCGAAGGGATCCTTTTTGCAATGTTTGTTGAGATCAGTATAATCAACACACATTCTCCATTCACTAGAATTCTTTTTTCATACAAGAACCGGATTGGCTAACCAATCCGGATAGAAGACTTCTTTAATGAAGCCGGCTGCTAATAACTTAGATAGCTCTTTCTTGATCACCTCCCGACGCTCGGTGGCAAATCTTCGGAGGCGCTACTTTTTAGGCTTCGTGCCCTCATTGAGGTCTAGCTTGTGCTCGATCAACTCTCTGAGAACTCCAGGCATGTCAGAAGGCCTGGTGGCGAAGATGTCAGCCTGGGCCCGTAGGAAGTTGACGAGCGCGCTTTCCTATGCTGGAGTAAGGGTGGAGCCAATCACCGCCGTCTTCGTTGGATCTCCTGTCTGGAGATCGACTGTCTTCGTGGCAACTTTATCCACAGGCTTGATGGCTCGCGTCTTCTTCTGCATCGGGGCATCTCCGTCTTCATCAATGATGGTAGCTGCCAGGGGGTGGAGCTCTTGGCGATCAATGGTGGATGTGGCTCTGACAGCGCACTCCACTGCCTCTTTGTCGCAGACGTAAGAGCGCTTGATGTCACCGCGAAGGGAAAGAACGTCGTGAGGTCCTGGCATCTTCAACACCAGGTACGTGTAGTGAGGGATGGCCATGAATTTGGCCAGCGCTGGGTGCCCGAGGATGGCGTGGTATGATGTTTTGAAGTCCGCAACTTCGAACTTGATGAACTCGGTATGGTAGTTGGATGCGGTACCGTACGTGACGGGCAAGGTGATTTGCCCAAGGGGGATCGCAGCTTTCCCGGGTACAATGCCGTAGAAGGGGGTATCGGCTGGCTGCAGCTTGCTTGTGTCGAGCCCCATATGCTTCAGAGTCTTGGCGAAGATGAGGTTGAGCCCGCTGCCTCCATCAATCAGGACCTTGGTGAGCTTGCTATTTGTCACCACGGTTTCTAGGACGAGAGGATATCGCCCGGGGCAGGTGATCTCCGCCCATTGATCTTCTCTGGACCAAGTAATGGGGGTGTCTGACCACCGCAGAGGTGTGACCACCGCTGGTTCTGCTGCGTAGGCCTCGCGCCGTGCATTTTTGCGATTGCGCGAGGTGTCGCTGACTGCCATACCTCCGAAGATGACATTGACAGTGTTGGTGATGTCTGGGAAACTGCCATCTCCCTCGTCGTGCTTGTCTTCTCCGTCTCCATCCGTCTTCTTTTTCTTGGAGGGCTTGCTGAAGGTTTCCAGTAGGAGCCAGCATTCGCCCATGGTGTGCTTGCTATCTAGATGGTACGGGCAGCGCTTCTTGAGGAGTCTGTTGAATTCTTCCCTTCTTTGTTGCGCGGACTGAGTGGCGCGAACAGTCTGGACGGTTGCGACCGTGTTGTTTGGTCGCTTCCGTGGGTTGTTGCCGTTGCGCTTGAAGGAGTCGCGCGGCTGATCCTTGTGGTCTTCCTGATGCCCTCGCCCAGTGTTGATGGGGCGTTTTCCATAACGCTCCCGTTCTTGATCGTCGGTGTCCATCCAGTTGGCCGCCATCGCACGAAATTCTTCTAGGTCGTGAGGACGATTGTGACCGAAGTCACGAAAGAGATTGCAATCGGTCATCTCCTCTTGAAAGTAGTCGATGACCTCCGAGTCGGGGATGGGGACGCAGGATGCTTTTATGGTGAAGAATCGCCAGTTGTAGTGGCGCAGGGACTCGTCTGGCTTCTGCTTGCACGCTCGGAGTTCATATGTGCTGTCAGGGCGCTCGAAAGAACCCTGGTAGTTGGAGACGAAAGCCTTCTTGAGCGCGTGCCAGCTGTCGATGGAGTCTGGGCGAAGGGATTCAAGCCAGGTGAGTGGACCTTGCTCCATCGCAACAGGAAAGTACAACATCTTGGAGATGTCATCGCCTCCTGCTGCCTCAATTGCCGAAGAGTATCTGCGCAGCCAGATGTTGGGGTCTTGCTTTCCGTCGAAGTTGGTGACGCCTGACGGCCTGAACTTTCGAGGAAAGGAGCTGACGCGGATAGCGCATGTATAGCATGGCAGGGCGTCGGGATTGGGGATGTCGTATCCCCCCACAGAATCCGTGACATGGGATGTAGCTTTCCTCTCCCGGATCCGGATGATCTCATTGCGGGCATCGTCCTAGGCGATGTGAGAACGAGCCGGACGGGGTTCTTCGTGACGTCTGGGAGGTTCCCCGCGAGGCCTGGGGGGTTCCTCGCGAGGCCTGGTCGTATCCTTTGTTTTTGCGGCGGAGCTACCGTAATGGCTGCTCTGACGCCTAGCTGACGGTGTTCGGTGGTGCGAAGAAGTCTTGCTCCTGGAGGCGGAGCGGCCTCCGTCCAGGCGATCAACCATGACTGCTGCGGCTTCTAGGCGAGCCTTGGCGAGATTGATATCAGGAGTAGCTTGGAACCCCTCGAAGACGCTAACCACGAACATGATGTTGGCAGCAGGCGATTTGAATATGCCTTCTTTGTCGAACTCCCCATTGAGATTTTTCATCCGAATGTGGCGACGTCTGAGGGCACGGTTGCGGTTTCGCTCGATACGGAGCTCTCGGTCTCCATCTGTTTCTCCATCGACGGTCGGGGCGTCGTCGGAGACAACTTTGTCGTCGCTGTGGTCGTTGAGGATGACATAGGACTGGCGACCGGGGTTGTTAGGCCCGGTTTGTCTGTTATCCGTGATAACAGAAAGTCTTCTGCCTTCCTGGAAGGGAAGCAGAGGGAGAATATCCCGTACCGTAGAGGTTACGTTTGCTTCGTGGAGAGCAACAACAGGATCCATGTCAGGCCAATGGACGATAACCCCCGAGGGAGTTGTGGTCATGACATGATCTGAGTTGGCCTGGCGAGGTTGATGAGGCTTCTTCGTCAGATGCCTCTGGTAGGTCGTGGCTGAATTTGTTAACCCGAAGGGAAACTGAGGCCTGCGTGATCTACGCGGTGAAGTCTTTGTCCTACGGGAACTGGAATTAGAGTTCCTGGGTGCCCATGGGGTTGTCGTCACGGTCCTGATCGTTGAACCCTGGTGGAAGTCAGAGGTGATCTGGAGTCCGCCAGGGAGTCGTGGACACGTGGATCGATCCTGCCGCTTGACAGGGGCCGGGTCGACGTGGTTGGCCCGAGCTTGAATCTGCTTTGGGCGCCATGTACTCCTCCGAGTAGAATACGATCCGAAGATCGTGTCGGAATTTGGAGTTTTCCGCTATCCTCGCGGAGTGATCTGCGCGGGTGGCGGAGCTGACGCAACCGCCTCATCGCGTAGTTCATGCTGGAGCTTGCCGTCCTGGTTTGCGATGCAAAGCCAGGAACCGAAGATGAACGTAGCGCCTGCTTCGAACTTGGTGATGATGTGGGCGCTGAAGGATGCCATCGACTCTTTAATGAGTTCTCGACGAGTAGTATCCCCACGGACGGCGCCAAAGTGTCGGCGAGTTATGCTGACTAGGTTCTCGAGGGGATGCCCCGAGAGAAGGGTTTAGGGAGAAGTTGTCGAGAATCTAGAGCCGAAGGTGACAAGAGACGATTTTAGACAGGTTCAGGCCGCAATGTGCGTAATACCCTACGTCCTGTATGATGTGTCTTGTATAGATGAGATGCGATGAATGGGGTCCCTATCTTTCCTTATATATGCTGGGGGATATGGTTACATGGAAACCGTATAAGGTTAGGAAACTTTTACAAGTTTATCTCTAATTTTTTAATACAGCTTATCCTAACCGACTAGGACTAATCCTTGCCTTGTACGTCAAGTCTTGTACTTGGGCCGGCCCATAGGATGGCCCGCCAGGGTTGTTTAGTCCATTAGGACTCTACACCCACAACAGCTTAACTATAGTTTGCAAGAAATTTGTTTTCTATTAAGTCCTAAGTTTTCATTTCCAATTTTCATAAGAAAATCATGTCATATAAAAACATACATGTAATTTATAGCTACACATGATATTTAGACACAATATTCAAGTCTTCATGACATTTTCTTCACACGTTAATACCGCAATTCCTCTTACATAGAGAAAGTAGAGTGCAAGAACCAAAGAAGATTTTTGCTTGGAGAATCTATGGGGGGAGCTATTGTGCTTATGATTCATAGAATGCAACCTACTTATTGGGATGGGGCCATCTTAGTTGCTCCAATGTGCAAGGTTGATATCCAACAATTTGATTGATTTCCCATAGTTTTTTTTTCATAGTATACAATATATATGTTTTAGTATTAATGTTTGATCATGTTTAAATTAAATGCCAGCCCCACCCCATTGTGATTTCGATTTTAAGTAAGCTCAGCAATGTGATCCCTACATGGAAAATCATTCCTAATGAAGATATCATTAACAGGGCAATTAAAAGTGAGGAGTGGCGTGAAGAGGTATAAGGAAAATAGGAAGGCTTAAACCTAAAAGATGATGCAAAATTCTTGATTTTTTTTCTGTCAAACTACTAGTGAATACCATTATCTACTTTTAGGTAAGAAATAATCATTATTGCTACAAGGGAAAGCCTAGGCTAAAGACTGGTTATGAACTTTTCATGGCAAGCTTGAATATTGAAAGCAATCTTGACAAGGTAAGAGCAAGGCTTGGAATCGAACTTGTAGTCAGAAAATTATTTTTGTTGGTTCTCAACTGATTTTTGTGCATACCAAATTGTGCAATTAATTTTAAATGGCTGCACTGAATATTTGAGGTTTTGTGCAATGTACAATGAACCTAACAAATAAGTTTTGAGCACTGGCCATTTTATAAATAAATGACATGAATATGTTTTTGCGTAAACATATTGTTCCACATATAATACAAAGTTATGCATTAACAACAACAACAACAACAACATAGCCTTTAGTCCCAAGCGAGTTGGGGTAGGCTAGAGATGAAACCCAAGAAACAAAGCTCAAGGCTCAGGAACGTTGATAGCAAGTCTCCAAGCGCTCCTATCGAAAGCTACCTCCTTGGAAATATTCCACTCCTTAAGGTCTCTGTTTATCGCTTCGTCCCAAGTCAATCTAGGTCTACCTCTACCTCTCTTTATATTATTGGCCCGCCCTAGGACCCCAATACGCACCGGCGCCTCCGAGGGCCTTCGTTGGACATGTCCAAACCATCTCAGCCGATGTTGGGTCAATTTCTCCTCAATGGGTGCCACCCCGACCTTCTCCCGAATGTCTTCATTCCGAACTCTATCCCTTCTTGTGTACCCGCAAGACCATCGCAACATCCGCATCTCTGCTACACTCAGTTGCTGGACATGTCGCCTTTTAGTAGGCCAACATTCCGCCCCGTACAACATCGCCGGTCGAACCGCCGTCCTATAGAACTTCCCCTTCAGCTTTTGTGGCACCCTCCGATCACAGAGGACGCCAGAGGCTTGACGCCACTTCATCCAGCCTGCTGCGATTCTATGCTTAACATCTTCATCAATGTCGCCATCCTGTTGCAACATCGATCCTAAATACCGAAAAGTAGCCTTTTGGGGGACCACCTGTCCGTCGAGGTTAACGTCTCCATCCTCGTGCCTATTCCCACTAAAATTGCACATCATGTACTCAGTCTTGGTCCTGCTAAGTCTGAACCCCTTCGACTCTAATGTGCGTCTCCATAGCTCTAGCTTCTCATTAACACCTTCCCTATTCTCATCGACTAGCACCACATCATCAGCAAAGAGCATGCACCAAGGGATATCCCCTTGTATATCTCTAGTGACCTCATCCATCACTAAAGCGAACAGATAAGGGCTCAATGCTGACCCTTGATGTAGGCCTATCCTAATAGGGAAGTCAGTGGTGTCGCCATCGCAAGTCCGGACACATGTCATAGCATCCTTGTACATATCCTCAATGAGGGTAATGTACTTCGTTGGGACTTTGTGCTTCTCTAAGGCCCACCACATGACATTTCTCGGTACTTTGTCATACGCCTTCTCGAGGTCAATAAAGACCATATGCAGGTCCTTCTTCTGCTCCCTATATCTCTCCATCAACTGTCGGATTAAGAAAATCGCCTCCATAGTTGATCTTCCAGGCATGAACCCAAACTGATTTTGGGTCACACTCGTTGCTCCTCTTAGACGGTGCTCAATAACCCTCTCCCAGAGCTTCATGGTATGGCTCATCAGCTTAATGCCACGGTAGTTAGTACAACTTTGAACATCTCCCTTGTTCTTAAAGATCGGTATTAATATACTTCTCCTCCATTCTGTAGGCATCTTGTTAGACCGAAAGATGAGGTTAAAAAGCTTAGCTAACCATATCGTCGCTCTATCACCTAGGCATCTCCACACCTCAATGGGGATACCATCAGGGCCCATCGCTTTACCGCCCTTCATCCTCTTCAAAGCCTCTCCGATCTCTGCCTCCTGGATTCTTCTCACAAAGCATCTGTTAATATCATCAAATGAGTCATCTAGCTCAAGGGCAGGACCCTCAATCTCCCCATTAAACAACTTGTTAAAGTACTCTCGCCATCTGTCCTTGATCTCCTCATCCTTCACCAGAGGTTGATCTGTCTCATCCTTGATGCATTTGATTTGGTTGATATCCCTTGTCTTCCTCTCGCGAAACCTAGCCATCCTATAAATGTCCCTCTCTCCTTCCTTCGTGCCTAGCCGCTGATATAGGTCATCATAAGCCTTACCCTTTGCTACACTCACAGCTCGCTTTGCAGCCTTCTTCGCTACCTTATAGCCCTCGATGTTAGCTGCACTCCTATCAAGGTGGAGGCGCTTGAACCACTCCTTCTTCTCCTTAATAGCCCTCTGCACCTCCTCGTTCCACCACCAGGTGTCTTTCCCTTCCTGTTTGCCTCCCCTACTCACACCAAGGACTTCTGCGGCCACCGTCCGGACACATGTTGCCATCTTTAGCCACATGTCGTCTACATCTTCTCCTTCGTCCCAGGGCCCCTCCTCTACCATCCTCCCCTTAAAAGTTTGCGCTGCTTCTCCTCTAAGCTTCCACCACTTCGTTCTTGCCATCTTGGCACGTTTGTCCTGATGGACACGTACCCGCAAACGGAAGTCCGCCACCACAAGCTTGTGTTGAGGGACAACACACTCCCCAGGTATCACCTTACAATCTAGGCAATCACGTCTATCGTCCCTCCTCGCAAGGATAAAGTCGATCTGGCTCGAGTGTTGTCCACTATGAAAGGTCACTAGATGGGATTCCCTCTTTCTAAAAAAAAAACTAATATGTTGTAATATAACAACAATATGTCCACACAACTGATTTGGCATCATGTTATAAATAGCACCCATCACCTAATAAAACTAGTTTTATTTGCAAAAAAGATAATAAAACTAGTTTTTATTATATGCTGCATTAATATTCTGTTCTTGTTTTTTTGTTCCAAAAAAGGTTACTCTGCCATTCATCATAGTCCATGGTGGTGATGATGCTGTGACTGACCCGTCTGTAAGCGAGGCACTTTATTCGTTAGCAAAGAGCAAGGATAAGACATTAAAGCTGTACCCAGGGATGTGCCATGCCTTGACTTCGGGTGAACCCAAGGAGAACATTGATATTGTGTTTTCAGACATCATCCAATGGCTGAATGAAAGGGACCAACTTCATAAGTAAGTCATTGAGGCTTAGCCAAATAAAGAAGCATTCAGTAATTTAGTACTTTACCGTCTTGTAAAGCTACTTACTACTTATTAGCAGCTGTAACGAATATGTTTGATGTCAAGTGGTTGATGCGTGAGTGATGATAGTTTGTAACTACCTATATAGTTGGGTACTAAAAGTGTAGGAAGATGACATCCATCTGCAGACGGATGGATGCCGTACGTTGACATATGTGGGACGCTCCTCATCTCACAGGTCGCCGTCTGAGACGTTTTTCTTATCAGCTTGTAAAATATATGTAAATAAGAATTGGCTCTAGTTGGTTGAGAGGTCTCCTTCATCGACCGGGTTTATTTGGAATGGTGTGACCCGTATGTCTTGTTTGAGTGAATGAATAAACAAATAAGCTATATCTCTGCAGGTATATATATCTTTTTTGTGTTGAGCTGGTTTTGAATGAATTTTCGTGAAGAAGGAGCTGGTTTATTTTGAATCAAAGCGTGAAGAGATATATAGCATATATCCCTTGAGAGAGTAAGAGATATTCCTGCTGGGCCTTCGTGCATCTCTCTGTATTCTGTAGTGCAGTCAACTCTCCTCTCCTCTCCTCCCCTCTGTCATATATCTGCCGGCCCTATCAGTTGAACATCGAGTTGTTGAATCGTCTTCGTTCATCTATCAGGAAAAGTCAACATTCAACTCCGGCCATACGTGTTGATCGAGGAGGAGCGCGATTTCTTTGCTTGGTGGGCGCGATGAGCAGCAACGACGGCGGCCGGGGCTACGAGTACCAAGAGGTATAGGCATCTATTGATCAATCTATCATTTACATCATCGATCCATGGTCTGGTCTGATTGATGATATGGATCCCATCCGACCAATATACTGTACATAGGAGTACGTGAGCAACTCCCGGGGGATGAGGCTCTTCGCCTGCAGATGGCTGCCTGCAGGAGCTGCCGCGGGGAAGAAGGATCCTCCTCCAAAGGCGCTCGTCTTCCTCTGCCATGGTTGGTTGGCTTTGGGCCTTTGGCTTTGTTTGTAGTATATTAATTAATTGGATAATTAATTTGGATTCTCGATCGATGGAATCAAATCAATCAATCCATGTATCGAATCGAACAGGGTACGCCGTTGAGTGCGGCGTGACGATGCGCGGCACCGGCGAGCGTCTGGCCCGTAGCGGGTACGCAGTGTACGGCCTGGACTACGAGGGCCATGGCCGCTCCGACGGCCTGCAGGGGTACGTGCCGGACTTGGATGCTCTCGTCCAGGACTGCGACGACTACTTCACCTCCGTGGTCCGCCGCCAGCAGCAGCAGCAGCACGTGGTGCGGCGCTTCCTGCTTGGCGAGTCCATGGGCGGCGCCGTGGCCCTCCTCCTCCACCGCGCCCGCCCCGAGTTCTGGAGCGGCGCCGTGCTCGTGGCGCCCATGTGCAAGATCGCCGACGACATGCGGCCTCACCCGGTGGTGGTCAACATCCTCAGGGCCATGACCTCCCTCGTCCCCACCTGGAAGGTCGTGCCCACCGCCGACGTCATCGACGCCGCCTACAGGACGCAGGAGAAGAGGGACGAGATCAGGGGCAACCCCTACTGCTACAAGGACAGGCCGCGACTCAAGACGGCCTACGAGCTGCTCAGGGTCAGCTTGGACGTCGAGGCCAACATCCTACACCAGGTACATTCATTCATTCATTCATTATCTACCTTCCTTGTTTGACCAACCACCCCAAGCACGATATTATTAGTAGACGATTAATTACTTGATGCTGCTGCTGCTGCTTAGGTGTCCTTGCCTTTCCTGATTGTACACGGCGGAGCTGACAAGGTCACAGACCCTTCGGTGAGTGAGCTTTTGTACAGATCGGCGGCAAGCCAGGACAAGACGCTCAAGCTCTACCCAGGCATGTGGCACGCCCTCACCTCCGGTGAATCACCTAACAACATCCACACTGTTTTCCAAGATATCATTGCCTGGCTGGATCAGAGATCCGATGATGCAACGACCACGTTATTGTCGACGGAGGAGCTACTGGAGTTGGAGCACAAGGCCAGGCATGACGACCAACATCACCCGCAGCATGGCAACAAATAAATAGCTGCTAACAATTAATTAATACATGTATTTGATGGAATATATATATTGAACAAATAAAATGCAATGGGATGCGAACAAAAAAAAACTACATATTGTTTTGTGTATACAATTAAAACTATTCAGTACCTTTAGTTGCTTCCTCTCTCCCAGCATGTTTCCCAATGCAAAAGTTTGCAAAAACTTTTTGCAAAGTTTGTGGACTAAACAGACTCTAAGTTGACAACATCCACACTGAACGGTCCACGCTAGCAACAGATAGTATTACCATCCCTTACTAGAGCTAAAATTGGTTTTAGTATTAGGTGATAACACCACATGGTCCCTTTGATATCAGTTGGTGTTAACAACGGTACTAATGCCAATGCTAGTATTAGTACCGAGCCTAACCATGCTGAGACAAATATTACTGAAAGGACAAGTGAAAGTGGTATGGATATTTTCCGTTCGACCGATCGACCGAAGGCTCTTAGGTCTTAAATGGTACAGTCTGTATCTGGAACCGAAAAATCAATATTCGACCGTATCTGTATCCGTGTAACAAAAGTTGAATGTCTATTGTAGATATGTAATAGATATCAATATTCGATGCATATCCGATATATTTTGTACTTTCCGCATCAGAATCCGATCCGCCAAAAAAATAAATATTCGTATTTGTATTCGTATCCGGACATATCCGTCCGTATCCGATCAGTTTTCATCCCTAACTAAAAGGACAAGTAGCATTTTGGTCTATTGTATATACTACATCGAGACTTTTCAACTATTTAGGGCAAGTACATTGGTGTAGTATAATAGACGGTCTCATGCATTTCCATGTCATCTTGAGACGACATAACAGGTAACTCATACAATGGGTTGTCTTATATGTTGTCTCATAATAAATGCATAATCCTTAATTTATGGATAGAAAAAAAGAAATATTGTGAGTTGCATGGCAACAATAACTCATACAATGGTGAGAAAGTCGTCTCATAGTCCTTAATTTTAGCCTATGAGGCGGTTGCCTTGCGAAACAACCACCTGATTCTCTCTCATCCCCCTCTCTCCGCCACCTCATCAAAAATCCTACGTGGACTTACATAAGACGACCTATGAGACCGCTGACGTGTAGCAATGTACTTGCCCTTAGTGTATCTTCTATATTTGGAAATTGGCTATCGGTATAAAAAAGGAACCGACACTGTTAGTTGTGCTAGGAACGCCAGCTACACATAGATTGTTATGGCTATGTAGAAATGATATATTGTGCTTGGTAGAAAAAAGCATCCCTTCTCACTACTGTCATCACTGCCGGTTTTGGGAGAGCCGCCAGTGATAATCATCACCACCGGTTCTCTCCTCTGGCACGCGCACTACTGCGCGGAGCCATTGGAACCGGCGGTGATGACACCCCTTCACCAACTATTCTATATAGAAAAACCGGTGGTGAAGTACACAAAAGGTTTGTAACACGGACTGGTAGTGATATGGACTATCACCAACGGCTCGTAATATGGACCGTCGGTGATGATCGCGTATAGTACAAAACCCCATTCCCCTCTTCCCTCCTCCCTCCTCCTCCAACCTGACGCCCTCCTCTCCTTACTCCATTGTTACGGCCGTGTTTCTTCCAATTGCTCAAGAAAAGTTCCATTTTCATCTACATGTTATCTTCTTTTATACATTGGTTCTCTACATGTATCTTAAAGAATCTGACTTTACAAAGTTGGCATCACTACAATAGGCATACGTGGCTAGGGAGTTTCTTTATCTAATACATGAGTGATGGTCAAGGGCTTAGGGTTTAGGATTTTGTTGTGGTATTTGTGATTTTTTTAAAAATCTAAGTAGTATATTTCAAGACTTTAATTGTACCCACTTGGTGATATACTATTGTAACTTAATAAATCTTCCTTAAAAACACATGTTAAGTCAAAGGATTTTTACCATTACCTTGTGAATGTTATAGTGGATAATTCAAATATTTGGAAACTCTAGTGTTTGTTTTAGAATAAGGAAAAATATATGGTCTTGAGCATTAAATGATGAATGTCTACGACCACAATGACACTTCAGTACTTAGACTTCAAACCTCAAACCTAGGAACACAACAACAAGAAAGAAAGAGACTAAGGAGGCGTTTGGTTGAGAATGTAACGATAATGCAAACATAATTAAAAACACCGGTACCGATTAACAATAATGCAACAGATCAAAGAATTGATCGGTTCCAACAGAGGGAATAGAAGCGTGCCAACCATGCACCAAACAAAAAGAAAAATAGCAGCGCCGAGTTGCATACTGCCATGGATTGCCCCTTCAGGTGCCACCACATCTTCTTCTTGGATAGCTCACTGGTAGATGCACCTCGGCCGCAAGGAGCGTGTTCCACCCTTGCAGCTTGACTACTGTTGTTTTGTAGAGCTCAATGTAGATGTGGACCTCCTTTGTTGATCCTCCATGGTCAGCGGCAGAGGCACCAGCTTATCTCCAAGAGGAGTCCATCGAGAAGAGGAGCGCTGCCACCAAGGGGTCGAAGCAAGGGTAGCTGCGGGATAGGGGATAGTCGCCTCGCTGCAGCTGATCGGAGCGCCACCGGTGCCAAGGGGTCGAAGTAGGCGCAGCTGCGCAATGGGGGCTCGCCGTGTACTAGAGGAGATCGGAGCGGCACCGCCAAGGGGTCAAAGTAGGCACAACAGCACGATGGGGCTCGTCGCCGCACTGCAAAAGATCAAACTTGCCACCTTCCCACAAGAGGGGAGGTATATCAGATAATAGCGGGATGGGAACAATATCAATCTTCTACAGGCTGGTATCAGATTACGTTGTGATTTGTTTATAGGCGAGCACAACCAAACATGAATTAACGATAACAAATCACATTGTAAACAGGTAATGGGACAATTTTGTTGAACCAAACACCACCTAATATAAAAAAGAAAGCTATAAGGAATAAACCTCGAACTTCTCGTGAGCCCTAGCTTCATCCTTGTCTTGATCTTTTGCAGCAACAAAACTCTTCACATCATCTTGCCTTCTTAGAAACTTATGAGGTTTTGTCCTGCCTAACTACCAAATGCTACATGATGATCTCTTGTCGCATAGACACTACACTGAGTAGATCTCTATCATAAACTTATATCAATTCCACTTCAAGCACAATGAAGCCTTAATCCCGCCATCCCCAAGACTCGAAAGCGATGACCCCGCAAGAGAGCAACGTCAAGACATTGTCACTGCAAGCCAGTTCTTTGGTTGTCACTGCAAACCAGTTCTTTGGTTGTCACTTACAGAATTCCCTAGAGGTTGAGGTCCTCACACCTTCAAGAAGAAAAACGATGCACCATGACACCGTCGTCGCTAGCACGGTCAAAGACCAATCATAACTTTTCGCTCGAGAACCTGCACAACCTTACGACCACCCACCTTTGTCATTTGGTACCTGTTGGGGTTTCATAACATTATTTCTAAATTACCTATGGTGCATTAGGCTTTAGCAAATAACATCAAGAGACAACCATGGTTAAAAAATATAGCTTACTTAAAATATAACAATACGACGACCAAAAATTTATCCGCAAGCGCATAGATATACCATTGTAGAATTTCAACTTGGAGTAAACTAGATTATCATATTTATTTTAATCCCATGGGAACTCGTGTGATTTAATAAAAGTATCCTCTATATATGCAAATTATCCAACTCATAGGTCATAGTCAACTGTTCAAATATAGTTTAGTTGTCACGAAAATAAGGCAATAATATTACTCAAGGTAGTAACCAGACAAATACAAAGATATAATCATGATAATTATCAAATAACCATAGCCTAGTCACATCATAAAAGAATAATCTAGAACTAAGATTGTCACTGGAGTAAGTCTAGAATGTCCTTAGAAAACTATTAAGTTAGTAAAGGTTAATAAATCACATAATTAGATCAATGTTTAAAGCCTTATCATAAAGGAAAAATATTCAATCCATATTTATGGCCAAATTATTCATAGAGGTCCTATTCCAAGATCTAACAGAGAGAAAACGTGCTAGGATTAGATTTGGGAGAGGCAAATTCAGATATGTCGCCCAAGTCCCTTGGGCAGAGCCGAGCTTCATTGCCACCACCACACGCCACAGGAGCACCGGATCCAGGTGTGGTGGATCTTTGCCGTCCAAAGGTCAAACCTTGTCCATCCACCGTTGCCTTATCACGCCAAAGAGGACGTTTGAGCAAAGCCTAGCTTTGCCGCCGACCACTACAACCGGTGGCGCAACGAGCATAGGTAAGGATTCCCCCTGCGACGCGGCGGGCATCCCCCCACTCCAGCGACGAATATGCGAGCCCTGCCACCGCCGTCCTCGTGCCTGCACAGACTTCCAGCAGCGTGTTTGAGCGGTGGCGAATGCAGGAGGAAACGGCGAAGGTGGCCCGCCGGCGGTAGCTAGGGTTTCCGCCCGAGCCTCCCCTAGAGGGTGACATGGGCGTGGGGGAGGAAAGGAGATGGTCACGCCACCGTACACGGCACGAAAACAGATGTCGCATGCATGTCACATGTCTGAAACCGGAGTGTGTAGGACTTGAAGGATAACACATCTGTAAGATTTTGGCAACTGGCAAGTAATGGGAAATTGCTACTAGCAGCAGATTGCAGGATCGTCAACTGGCATGCAAGTAACATAGTCCACCGAAAATCCAAAAAGAAGCGAAAGAGGAATATGTGGTCAGTTTGTGCGTGTGACCGTCCTGAGCTGTCTTTAACCAACTTTGTTCTAGGTATGCCGGCCATGAGGAGGGAGACCATCGAGGAAGAATTTAGGTAGAGACGTCATGCATTCACTCATGCATGTGGCCTCGCTCCCTTTCCTTCCATGTACCCCAAAGGCCAAAGGCATGTTCATTCGCTGCTGCCTAGGGACGCCGGCCTCGTCTTGCCCTGCTCTATGGTCTGCCCGCGACGACCCGTACGCGTGCGCGTACGGCATAGATAGCACAGCGGCAGCCACACAGATCGATCGACTACAATCTGACTCTTTTGCATTGTTATATTATTACTAACGAACTTTGCCATAGTTGTCTTTATCCTTTGCATAGCTGTATTTAGCCAACTATGGCGACTTCGAGCATATATGGCGCGAGACCTCTTTTTTGTGACTTGACAATGTATATGAGGGACAGACACTCCTCTTTTTATTTATGTGGCCAGAGCCATCTTGCGGGTCGTGGCTTGAAATCAACACATGGTGTCCCATCGTCACTACACCTCCTCTATTACTAGGGTCACTCGAAATGCACTTGCATATTAGTAATAAGAACCATGGTTCGTATTATACAGTTTGTTCCTAGGAATATGGGTTATTTTTCAAATCCGTCGCTGAAAATAAAAGAAAACATAATCACATCCAGCACAAAGCCACCCAAACATAATAGACTGTATGGTTGCTTGCGATATTGTGACTACTCACATTAATTTGTTTCGCAATAGAAATCACATTTATATATAGATTGAAATCCTAGATATACAGATAGATTATTACGTACACCATAAGAAAAATTAAGTGGCCGAACTCGACTCGATCAGTTGGGTTGCATCTATTCCTTTTTGCTGAGCGAAGCAAATAAAGGATCGGAACCAATGCAGTTTCACTTTTGATGTAACCCTTGAGCGCTTATTAGGTGCTGCAACTTTAACCTTTGACGCCCTCGTGCAGCCAAGCCACACCCATGAGCATCTCTTCCATGTGTTTGCTTTGCATGCTTAAATTTGGATTCATGCATGTATTCGCCGCGTCCCAGCTATATATATTCTCTAGTGGAAATACTAGCTAGAGCGCAGCATCCACTTTTACATGCTTGCATGTCGACGTGGAAGGCATATCATCTATATATCATCACTTATGATCTTGAGGTCTAGCTAGATCTCTCGGTAGGGCACTATTACCTAGTGGAATACTCGCTTCGTCCCCTAAATAACTGTCATTTTGTTTATCAGAAAATAACTTTAACCAAATATATATTAAAAATATATTACAATTTGTAGTACAAATTAAATATGATTAAATAGACATTTGAACCTAGTTTTCTATATAATTTATTTGAAGATTTAAATATTACATGTATTTTCTACAAATGCAGTCAAACATGTGGCAGGAACATCCAAAACGATACTTATTTAGGGAGTGGAGGAGTATTTACTAAGAGCTTTCATGTGTGTGCGCGGGCGCGCAATGTGTAGCACAAACAAATAAACTGTATTTAATAATTAATTAGTTGGTTATTATATATACATGCGGTGGTATGGACGAGGGGTTAGTAATAAGCTGGGTCAATGCATGTATGGCTGACGTCATCCCTCGAAAAGCAGTGGAGTAGCAAGAGTGGCCACTAAGATACCAACAAGCTCCTACTTTTTATTGTTAAAAAGACAGGCAGATCGATGCACCACCAGCAGCAAGTGCAACGCAATAAGCATAAATTAGTTTATTACTAGTAAGAATCGATCTACCTAGAAATTAAAAGAATGCTTTGCACTGCATTGATGTGTATCTATATCTATCCATGACGACGTACTATATATATGTGCGCATCATCATGCCATCATACATAGGTGGGGCTGCCCGTTTTGGCTTGCATGCCTATATATATGTGTGTGCGCGCTTAACCAAACTGACTTGTTGAGCTGCATGCAAGAGCTAGCTAAGACGTACATACTCCGACCTTCCTGTTGTGCTCGTTGTTGCATCAGCACATATATAGGAGTATATCGAGGTAGCTAGCAGCACATATATAATGGTTCCAACCAGCACGAGGACCACGCAGCAGCTGGAGTTAGCAATTCCAATTAGCAGCAGGCAGGTACGTCGCCGTGATGCTGCTGATGATGAACAGCAAGCAGACAATACGATGGTGATGGGGGCAAAAAGATGGCGTTCGTCTCTGTGGTCGGGCCTCCGCGCCGCCCTGGCCTGCACCATCGTCGGCGTCGTCTCCCTGTACGCCCCGGACACCGTCCGCCGCCACATCACCTTCCCGGCCTTCTCCTACGTGGTCACCGTCATCATCGTGACCGACGCCACCCTGGGCACGGCCCTGCGCGGCGCGGTGAGCGCGGTCCAGGCAACCCTGATGGGCGCGGCGCCCTCCGTGGTGGCGCTCTGGCTCGCGCACCGCACCGGCGCCACCGAGTCCGTGCTGGCCACGTCGGCCGTGGTGGCGCTCACGGCCTTCGCGGTGGCGCTGCCGGAGTCGGTGGGGCCTGTGGCCAAGCGGATCGCGCTGGGCCAGATCATCATCATCTACGTGGCAAGGTTCCAGCAAGGGGAGCAGCCCACGCGCGGCTTCGCTCTGGTGCACCCGGCCAACGTGGTGGCGTGCACGGCGCTCGGCGTGGCGGCGGCGCTGCTGGCCGTGCTGCTGCCCTGGCCGAGGATGGCCACGCGGGAGGCCAGGGACAAGACCAGGGCCTACAGGGAGCTTGCGGCCGAGAGGGTCAGGGTCATGGTCCACGCCATCATCGTCGCCAGCAGCGACGAGGCCGCGTGCAGCCGGCAGCGGCGATGGCAGATGGCGGCGTGCATGTCGGAGGCCAAGCGCCTGGCCTCGGCAAGCGCCGCCCTCCTCCACCGCATAAAAGCAATCAAGGTACGTAATTTCTTCTTATATATATAACTATATATATATATATATATAACATTATGCTGATACATATATATATGCACTGCACGTATATACGTGCAGGAGGATGTGCAGTGGGAGCGAGGCGCAGTGGAGGAAAGCATGGTGGTGGAGATGCCACTCAAGGGCATGCAGATGGCGCTCGCGATGGTGATCAAAACAATGGAGGAAGACAAGGAGTGCTACTGCAAGCTGCTGCAAGAGCACCACGCGGAGATCATGGCGACCAGGGACCAGATACGCCTTGCCCTCCTCCTCGAGCCCAACAAGCATTGTGCTGGATTTTGCGGATCCACCGCCGCCTCCTCCTCCTCCTGGGTTGTTGGCAACAAATTACTCTGTTCGCAGCAGCAGCATCTGGCTCCTTGTCTGTTCCTCTTCTCACTCTATCAGCTCCGGGCAGCAGCAGCAGCAGCAGGCCTGTTGTTGGCCAATAATAATGCCGGCGATGTGAACAAGAAGATCGCGCCGGCAGCCCAGGAACCCTCATCATTGGATTTGGATGACGACGACTCGCCACCATCATCACGAGCCGGAGCCGCTGGTGATGCTCCAGACGGACAAGAGGAGAAGGCGGCGGTGACGACGCCGACAACCACTTGTGGGTGTGGCGGCGGCCTGCAGCGGCTGGTGGCGGCCGCCAAGTGCGGCCTCTCGCTGGGCCTCGCCGTGCTGCTGGGCCTGCTCTTCAGCAACGACCACGGCTTCTGGTCGGGCCTTATCGTGGCCACCACCATCACGGCGGGCCGCGAGTCCACCTGGGCCGTGGCAACCGCGCGCGCCCACGGCACGGCACTGGGCTCCATCTACGGCGCGCTGGGCTGCGTGCTCATGTTGCAGCAGCAGCTCCCCTTTCGCTTGGTGGCGCTGGTCCCCTGGATGGTGCTCGCCGCCTTCCTCAAGCGCAGCCGCGCCTACGGGCCCGCCGGCGGCGTGGCGGCCGCGCTGTCGGCCATCATCATCATGGGGCGCCGCTACGACGAGCCTCCCATGGCCTTCACCATGGCGCGCCTGGTGGAGACATTCATAGGCATCTCCTGCGCCGTCGTGGCGGACGTGCTCTTCCAGCCAGGGGCGAGGCCGTCGGTGAAGGCAAGGGAGCAGCTCACCCGCTGCATTGCCACGCTTGCGCGCTGCTTTACTACTAGTGTCGTTGACGATCCACCACCACCAGAGTTATTGCTGCAGCAGCAGCTGGCATTGCTGGGCAAAAGCGTGGCGGAGGCCGACAGCGAGCCCACCTACCTGTGGCTGCCGCCGTTCCCGGCGGCCTGCTACGAAAAGATCCAGGACAGCCTGGGCAGGATGGCGCAGCTGCTGCAGCTCTACCACCAGGCGGCACGACTAGTGTCTTGTTTGCAGGTCCACGAGCAGCGGCGCTTCAGCAGCCTCGTCTCCACCTCCCTCGGGCACTGCCTCCGCATGCTGCAGGCGCCGCCGTCCTCATCACTTGATCATCATCAGGAGGCCATCAAGGACGACGACCTTGAGGCTGCTGGGAACGCCATGATGACCTCCTCCTCCTCCTGCTGCTGCTGCAAGGACGACGACGACGAGGAGGTGGTGGGTGCCTTCCTGGCACACGCAGGAGAGGCAGCAGGGCTACTGCTGGACAGCGACGATGACCAAGGCCAAACAGAGGGGGAGGAGGACACGGGGCTGCTGCTCTGCTCCCTGGGCTCCATGGGACAATGCATGCGAGAGATCATCAGGGAGGCTCGGCAACTGGAGGCACACGTCATCGACCTAATTAAACAACCTGCAACCTCACTGACCAAGTGATCATGTAGAGCAGAGGCACGCATGCACCATTCTTCTAGACTAGTCAAACTAGTGTAGTCCATCCATGTCTATACTAATCTAAAGCAACCACAATGGAACAAGCCGAGATACATTTTCTAATGGCATCGATCAAGCGTCAAAGATCCTTCTGATTCAATTGGAATACGGAATAGTCCAATGATTCAATACGGAATAGTCAAAATATGTGAACATACAGCAGAATATGTCCTATTGCTGTTTTTTTTCCCTTCCTATGGAATTTCATTTTTATCCATTTCTCGACAGATTTTAGCCAAAGTGTCGGCGTATGAAATCACCGGCTAGTAAACTAAAGTCTTGCACGTTTGGTTTGGATGGTTTGTAGGGGGGAGACGGGATTTATAGTACTGGTTCGGGTAGAATATCCTACGTCCGGTACGTGATGTTCTTGTGTTCGTTGCACAAGTTTGCAATAGGGGTTTACAAATGGTTGGGAGAGGGAGACGGTCTCAAGTCCCGGTGTGGAATGTGCGTCGAGTGTGAGGAATCAAATCGCTAATAGTTCAGTCTCTCCATGTGCATGGTGGGGGGTTTTTCCTTTTACACTTTAAGGGAGAGACACGTGGTACATGTGTTGAGTAGAGAATTCATAAGAAAATGGAGTGGTAGGATGTAATTCGCTCCTTCTGGATGAGGCTCGCTCGTGGGTCCCACTGCTCCTGTTGATGACGTTGCTTGATCCTGGGAGGCGTGCCCGTGCTTCCTGGGTCATCGTCGTGTGCCTTCTGATAGTTCACGAAGGTGGGAATGCACGGTCCCGTAGACAGAGCGAGACGGAAGATGGCAGAGTGGTTGAGACGAGACATGATGGGAGTTGGCAGAACTGGCACGGTGTGGCCATCATGACGCTTGCTGTGTCCTCCTATCACGCATGGCACTTTCTCCCCGTAGTAGGGGTGTCATAATTGAATCATGCTCGTTGTGGTTTGGCTTTCACCGTCGGCCCTTTGGGTCGGGCGGGATGGCATCGCCTTGGAGACTACGTGACCCCCCCTCCCCCGCCCCTGTGTTGGGGTCGGGCGAGACGGAGGGCCTGGGACCGCGCGGGCCCTCCTGACCCTTGATGGCCTGCTGTTGCAAGGAGGAGGAGGAGGAGGAGGAGAAGGAGGTCGTGGTGTGTGCCTTCCTAGCACACGCAGGAGAGGCAGCAGGGCTACTAATGGACAACGAAGATGACCGGTGGCGGAGCTCTGTGCACACAACATTCTCTTTTTTTGAAAACTCATGTACAACACATGTATTATTTAAGTGCTTTGACACCGGTAAAATTTTAGTCTGACATCAGCAGCCCAGCAGGAGCAGCCCTGACATTGAGGACAATACTCTCTAGCTTCGCCCCTGACGATGACCAAGGCCAAAAAGAGGGGGAGTGTAGGGGCTGCTGCTCTCTCTGGGCTTGTCATGCCATCCTGATGTCACTTCTGACTCAATCGGAATAGGAATCATCAAAACATATGAACTTACGACAGAATCTTTTTTGAGTGCTGCATCACCGTCTTTTGGGTCATTGAGCCACGTATCATGTATTAATTAAGATTATACTGGTCCTCCATCAATCCTAAATGTAGCCGCCATAATCCTACCCACGGGATTTATCTATCAATCTTTGAGTAAATTTTAGCCTACGAGCCTTCTTGTAGGAGCATAGGATGGACAAGATTGGTATGTGAGCTGCAGCCAAACAAGGAGTGAAAGCAAGGAGAAAGTGGCGTCGTCGTATGGGTGTAAACCATGTTTGCGATGAGCTGAGATGACCCGAGCCTACGAACAACACACCATACTACCTCATAGTCCACGATGGACAAATACGTAACATGGCTAGATTTGGACGGTAGATGCACCAGAATTTAAGGTTCTTGTATGGGATTAATCGAATCACAAGTTGTCGGACTAATTTGCATGTACTTGCATAGTTCCTTTATTGCATACTCTTACATCTAACGTCATCGACGGCTTATTATTCCTTCCGCTTTTTCTTCCTGGGCTTTCCTTTTGCTGTCAAAGCTTCTTTCTGAGCTTGGCCATCGGTGCCCCTGCACCACCCCTCTAGCGACCCCCACATCTTGCCACCCCACGCTAACCACTCTCGCTTTGGTGCCCCCATTCCCACCTGGACCAACCGCCGTCCTCCACTGCCCTGGTCAGTGGCATCATCGCCGTCATGCCTCACCGCCCATATGCCCGCCACCACCGCCTGTCTATCGGCCTGCCGCTACCTGACTCTTCTCTAAGCCTGTAATACCAATAATCCTAGGGCACGAAAATCTGAACCCCAAAGTCCCCTAACATCTTGCTTCTTGCCCTCAGTGGAGTTCGCCAAAGATGGATCATGGGGAATTCACTTGTCGGAGATGAAGCAAATGGGCTCGAATCATGCCGGAGATGAAGAAGATGAGTCAAATCTCAACGGAGAAGGAGACGACGATGAGAAAAGAATTCTGAGTGTAGGAAGGCAAAAGAACACGATATAGCTTTTCGGAATCTATTTGTATTTGTTTGAAACAACAATCAAACCAGCTTAAATAAAAGCAGCATGTGGGTTGACACGAGATTGTCTTAAAAGTATAATGACTAGTACAGTGCTACATGATTTAAATTTGCATCCTCAACAGCTGCATTAGATTTCCAGGTATGTACTACTCTCAGTTGGCAAAATTAAAAGAGAAAAAAGAAATGCTATGCCATCGCTGATTGTGTGTCACGTACGCATCGCGGCATGGGCTACAGCTGACAGCTCATCCGTTATGTAACGTCACTGCTTAGCTTGCTCTTGGATATGACAATTATATACCTATACGTATAAATAACGTTCTGGGAGACTGCATCCGCGAAACCTGCATCGGTACGTGCCATGATTAGTCAAGTCAAACTAATCGTTCCCATAAACTAATCTTTGGTAGTATCTGACTAGAAGCAAGTTAAATGGGGGGAACTTGAGAGCAGTTGACCTGCTGATAGATAGATTATCATCCGATGAACCAGTCTGTCTGTGGCCAGCATTGCATTGTGTAATTAATCCAGCATAGAGCTTGGGCAAGACGACAAGGCCCAAGCAAGAAAAAGAGGAGGAGGAAGAAGAAGAGGCATCATAATCAGATGGAATGTGATGATCAAGAAGGAGGACATGGCGGCGAGCGAGAGCCGGATACATCAGGCGGCCGGCGATCTTCACTGTCGCTGGACATGGAGAGGGACAATAAGCAGCAGCAGCAGCAGCAGCATCAGGTGGCAGCAGCGTCGTCGTGGCGGGCTGCAGCGGCCAGCTTCAGGGAGAGCCTGTCCAGGTCCCTGTCCGTGAACCAGCTGGAGCAGGAGAAGGACGACGAGGTGGAGCTGAAATGGGCGGCCTTGGAGAGGCTGCCCACCCTGGACAGGCTGCACACCTCGCTGCTCGCCGGAGATGGAGTGCAGGTGGTGGACGTGCGCAGGCTGGGCGCGGCGGAGCGGCGCATGGCGGTGGACGCCCTCATCGCCGACATCCACCGCGACAACCTCCGGCTGCTCCGCAAGCAGCGGCAGAGGATGGACAGGGTCGGCGTCCGCCCGCCCACGGTGGAGGTGCGCTGGCGCGACCTCTGCGTGGAGGCGGAATGCCAGGTGGTGCAGGGGAAGCCGCTCCCCACCATCTGGAACGCCGCAATCTCCACCATCTCCGTGCGTCTGTCTTCATCACTCATCCATCCATCTCTACAATCTGCAATTACTGCAAATCAATGAATGGATGAATGAAACCAATCAATAATTGCAGGCGGCTTTCAGCATGCTGGGCTTCAACCGTCAGCACGCCAGGATCAGCATCCTCCACGGTGTCAGCGGCGTCGTCAAGCCCTCGAGGCTGACGCTTCTCCTGGGGCCGCCGGGCTGCGGCAAGACCACGCTGCTCAAGGCGCTCGCAAGGAAGCTTAACGGCGCCGCCAGCAGCCTCAAAGTCACGGGAGAGATCGAGTACAATGGTGTTAGCCTCAAGGACTTCGTTCCCGAGAAGACGGCAGTTTACATCGATCAGTATGATCTCCATGTCCCCGAGATGACCGTCAGAGAGACCATTGACTTCTCTGCGAGATTCCAGGGAGTTGGCAGCAGAGCAGGTTATATATTACTGACATGTATCTAGATTAACGAGCAATTTTACCCACTCCAGATGTACAGTTCCCCACTGTATGTATTCTTTTTTTTATTTCTCAGAAATCATGAAGGAGGTGATTAAAAGGGAGAAGGAGGCCGGGATTACCCCTGACCCTGATGTCGACACTTATATGAAGGTAATTTATTTCCCATGTGTCATACTGATATAATTTACCATGTTACCAGCAGCATCGTCATCTCCTTATTTATATATATATCCAAATAGGCGATATCTGTGGAAGGTTTAGAAAGGAGTATGCAAACGGATTACATTATGAAGGTATAGTGCTGCTTCCTGAGGATCAGTTCACTATATAATTAATTAAGAAACTTCCCCTATGACTATGAATAAGCTAGCTCTTCCCATCCTCAATTGACAGATCATGGGACTTGACATATGCGCTGACATAATGGTAGGAGATGCAATGAGAAGAGGTATTTCAGGCGGTGAGAAGAAGAGACTAACCACAGGTGACTATTCCTCAGTTTATCTAGAATGATTGCCAAATACAGTTCTGTAGGGACTGATTAAATACTACAAATCATCGCCTAAAAGTCACAACCACCCTCATTCAGGTATCGAAACAGCATGATATAGGCTCAGTTTGCCGTTCTATACAGGTAGCTAAATTAGTTGATTCAATTTTGGATGATTGTTTCCTTTCTGAACATTTTGTCATGCTATCAGGAGAGATGATAGTAGGACCCTCAAAAGCCCTCTTCATGGATGAGATATCAACTGGGTTGGATAGCTCCACAACCTTCCAAATTGTTTCTTGCCTCCAACAGTTGGCTCATATCTCAGAGTCTACCATACTAGTCTCCCTTCTTCAACCAGCACCAGAAACTTACGAACTTTTTGATGATATTATCTTGATGGCTGAAGGAAAAATTGTATACCACGGATCTAAGAGTTGCATTATGAGTTTCTTTGAATCTTGCGGATTCAAGTGTCCGGAAAGGAAAGGTGCTGCTGACTTTCTTCAAGAGGTACTTCAAAAGTTTCTAGCTATCACAAATTTCAGTAATGCAAAACAAGTTATGCAAAAAAAAGAAGCACAATGCATGTCATCTAGCAGCTCCTATATTGACGTTCTATGTCATCATTTGTATATAGCATTTGTTGGGGCATGACTACTGCAGTTAACCAAAAAGTTTTTCCTCCCCACTAGAACAAAAATGAGAAGGTATTGCATATCTTTGCTTCGACTTCCTATGAGAAGAATAGGTTCTTGACCCCCCACCTAGCACCAGAATGTATTATTGATCTTTTATTTGTGTTAGATGATTGGCCATATACTCTCCAATATATATCTACCTTTCATGAAGGGCTGAGCTCGTGCCGTTTTGTTTCAAAAAGAAAAATGATTGGCAATATACTTATATGATTCAAGAGGAAGAACAATATGAACCTCTCTATCAATTGTAAACTCTAAGAGAATCATCCTGCGTATGAAGTGATACAGAAAGCCAATCTTACATGTCACACTTTGTTGGTTGCCTTAGCATATCATTTATCACAATGTGCATAATAGACAAACCAGACAATTGGGATGATTTTGTTTCAAAACAATTTAGGCCTTTTGTAGACACATGTTTCAAGTTCACCAATTATGCAACTTAAAAAGGAGTAAAGCTGTAGTTTCTGAAATGATCATTTGTACTTATGAAGCAATAATATCCTAATCAGCTATTGGCCAAATCTATATATTTGGGTAATTGATTAACTTGCTGTCAGAAGCAAAGAACTCGATCTGATTGTTCGATACTTGTATATAGGTCTTGTCAAGAAAAGACCAACAACAATATTGGAGCTGCCGTGAAGAACCATACAATTTTGTTACCGTGGACCAGTTCCACGACAAGTTCAGAGTATCTCAAGTTGGTCAGAACCTTGCAGGGGAAATTTCAATGCCTTACGACAAATCAAAAGGGCATAAAAATGCCTTGGCTTACAGCATCTACTCGTTATCCAAGTGGGAGCTCCTCAAAGCATGTTTCGCCAGGGAACTTCTCCTCATGAAACGAAATGCCTTCATCTACATAACAAAAACTGTTCAGGTAAAATGATCTTGCGTTGAAAAGTATTATCAATAAATACAAATTGTTGAGCATTTGTGCACACATCATGTATTATAAAACAAACATGAAAGCTTCGCCTAACGGTACAGTTTTTACGCTGATGCATGGAGAATTGATGATCATAAGGAAACCACACATTAATTATTTGCCGTTTTGGCTATAGAAAACAATGTATGGGATGTACTGAAAGTTTCTTCGCACTGTGGAGTCTAGGGAAGGGAATTTCTTGGTTGTCTTACCATTATCCTTTTTTCAACCTAATTCTTGATGCACAAGTGGAGAGATTCTACTACTGCACCAGATCAGCCCTCTATAGACATAAACACAGCAATATGAACTATTGTCTAAATATCTCTGTTTCTGTAGATATGAATATACTCCTTTTTTTCTCTCGTGTGGATGAGGATGAGAACATTCAAATCCTACAATTCCTTTTGAATCCTCGTTTACTTCAAAATGAACTAGTTGTGTACATCATTAACCCTCCCAACAATTAAGGGATCTCTATTAAACTAATAACATGGAGATTAAATGGATTTTTTCTTTGAAGCACATAAACCCAAATTTAATCTACATGCATTTCTTAAACAAATGGAATTTTAGAATTTGAATACCATGTGCTTAAGAATCTCAGACAATCGCCAAGAGCTAAGATTTCCAATTACATTTTTATCAATATGACCAACAAAAGAATGAACAATACATTATTACTTGCAGCTTGGACTACTTGCTGCTATTACCGGGACAGTATTTTTGCGCACACATATGGGCGTTGATAGAGTTCATGCTAACTATTACATGGGCTCACTCTTCTATGCACTCATCCTGCTGATGGTGAATGGATTCCCTGAGCTTGCCATGGCACTTAGCAGGCTACCAGTCTTCTACAAACAAAGAGACTACTACTTCTATCCTGCATGGGCTTATGCAGTACCCGCATTCATCCTAAAAGTTCCAGTCTCTTTAGTTGAGTCAATAGCTTGGACATCACTATCATACTTCCTTATTGGCTATTCTCCGGAGGCATCCAGGTAGGAAGTGCAACTTTGTTCTTACTATTCAATCACACCATATTTCTGTTACCAACTTTGGTACTAATGCTTCATATGTCACATTTTATCTGCATAAACTTCTCTGGAAACCACATATCCACGTATATTCTCCCAATAGTCTAGCCAAGACATGCTTGGATGAATTTTTCAAATAATTTTGCAGTGACCGTCCTGATCCACTAAGGTCAAATATAAGCCCCTTAGCCCATATCTAGCTCTAGGTTTGTAAAAGAAAAAAGTCCATTTTTGACCATCCAACTCTTGCCTCAGTTTGGTTTTGGCCATCGAACTCCAAAACCGGGTATCTTTGACCATCCAACTATGAAAACCGTTCAAATTTGGCCATCGGGCTGTTTGGATGAGTGGTTTTAACTTTTTTATTTACAATTTAGTCCTTAGATCATAAAATGATTATTACTTTTTGCTCGTAACTCTGATTTAGGTGATTCTTGTGGTCACGTGTTACTAACAGTGAGCACTATATTTTAAAATGATTTTTATACTATTTTATCACTACTTTTTATATTATTTTTTGTCATTGCGTACAAATAACAATATAAGAAAAATAGAACAAACAATTATCAAATAATATAATCAACATTTTAAAAGATAAAGTTCATCGTTATGAATGCATGACCACTAGAATCACTTAAATCAGAAATAGGAGAAAAAAAATAATAATCATTTTAAGATCCAAGGATTAAAATGGACTAATTTAGTGCTTTTTAGTCCTTGGATGTTAAAATGATTACTATTTTTTTTCTTACATCTCCATTTTAAGTGATTATAATGGTCATGTGTTTGTAACGATGAGCTTTACATTTTAAAATATTGATTATATTATTTTATAATTGTTTGTTTAATTTTTTATATTATTTTTTCTACACAATAGCCAAAAAAATAATATAACAAATAGTGATAAAATAGTGTAAAGATTACTTTAAAATATAGTGTTCACCGTTAGTAACACGTGACCACAAGAATAACCTAAATCGGAGTTACGAGCAAAAAGTAATAATCATTTTATGATCTAAGGACTAAATTGTAAATAAAAAAAGTTAAAACCACTCATCAAAATAGCCCGATGGCCAAATTTGAATGATTTTGATAGTTGGATGGCCAAAGATACCCGGTTTTGGAGTTCGATGGCCAAAACTAAATTGAGGCAAGAGTTGGATGGCCAAAAATGGACTTTTTCCTTTGTAAAACTCTGTTACTACTTATATGTTCTACTGCTGTCATATATATATATATATATATATATATATCTGTTCCGCTTAGTCCATACATAGCTCTAGGTTTCTAAGGCTCCATTACTACTTTATATGTTCTAACATGCACAATTTGAGTGCAGATTCTTCCGTCACCTTCTTGTCCTCTTCCTAATCCACACTGGATCATTATCAATGTTTAGATGTGTTGCCTCCTATTGCCAAACAATGGTTACTGGTTCAGTGGGCGGTACAATGTCATTTTTAGTCATTCTTCTATTTGGGGGTTTCGTCATTCCTCGCCGTAAGATAATCCTATATATGTATGCTACAATTAATATATAGTTCAGGGGAAGATATTTGCCCTCTACTATCAAACTAAAATTGCTAACACGTTTCTTGATGAAACTGCTACAGCATCCATGCCTACTTGGCTGAAATGGGGATTTTGGCTCTCCCCCTTATCGTACGCTGAGATAGGCTTAACTGGAAATGAGTTCTTGGCACCACGATGGCTAAAGGTAAAACTTTTAACATAGATAATATATATTAATAAATATGCATTCCAGAAATTAGAAGTTTTTTGTATTGTACAATATTAATTTATATATTTTTACTTCGGGTTTTTTACTTCAATTTCCTGCCTTGTTATTGGAACTGAAAGCTGATTTGTTTCAGGTTATGTTTGTAAAGGCATAAACCAAACTTCCTTTTCCCTTTAAAATTTATTTATGCTAATGAAAAACACGGCATATAACAAAAGATATATAATATGCAGTTTTTCATCAGCACTACTCTAACATCGTACTAGTTCTATCCTGTGCTATGACAGTTCACGGTATCTGGTGTGGCACTTGGAAGGAGGATACTAATGGACAGAGGGTTAAACTTCGCTAGTTACTTTTACTGGATTTCAATTGGAGCATTGATTGGGTTTATTTTGTTATTCAATGTAGGTTTTGCCATAGGTTTGACTTTTAAAAAACGTAAGTGCATTGAGGCTGAAATTTACTTGAATAAAAAAATTATAATTTTCAAGTGCAATTAAATTGTAACGTTGATGAAAGAATATGCTAAGGGTTTTGTTAAGGTACTCCCAAGTAACTATGAACCGTAGATCTAATGTTGCATTATCTCCTAGGAGGTCATAGATTTAAAACTTATTATATATTTTAATATGGGAAATGTTTTCCTATTATATGTAACTTCCATGCATGCTGGTACCAGATTTAATCCTTCTTTTTTCTTTCTTCTCCCGTGAACATGGCCAGCAGTAAATTTAGAAATTTTATCACTTAATATACTCCTAAGTCCTCACATGACAAATCGATATTTTAGGGGACTTTTTTCACATTATAATTTAGCAGATGTACGGTGCCATCTAATATATAACATATTGAATGTGTAAATATCTTCTAGTTAAATTTCAGCATGGATTTTTTTTTGCATTTTGTAGTAACTTTAGGCGTGTATGAATTTCAATAATTTCAGCATGAAAAAAATGTTGGTACATGACATAAAGGAACATGAAACAAACACTAGTTCCTTTGCAACATGGAAAATGGTACCAAATGCTGTATGGTAAGTGACTATGAACAGTAAAAACAAAGATTTTATGTTAGTCTAATGTGACAAGCCAAAGGCCCCATATGTCTCTTTCTTTCATATTTACAAAATATAGGACTCCACTGCCCCTAAATCTCCATACATGGAAACAAATTGCATGCACAGATGCATATGTGTATGCCCCTAAATCCTCCTACACGCAAGGAATCAGTTCCTTTTTATTAATTTATCTCTTCTAATATAAGGACTTGATTTATTAAAGTCTTACCTCCTAGAAGGTAATGGGAATACCTTAACATTGCCCATATGCTAAATAAAGCATTAATTGTTCTAACCACCCATGTACTTTATTCTTAGCTCCAGGAACTTCTCGAGCTATTATTTCTCGCGATAAGTTTACCACATTTAATCGAAGAAACCAACATATGTCTAAGGAAATTGGAGATGGGATGCATAAGCCACAAGCAGAAAATTCTTCTACTCTGGGTTAGTCTGAATTTTGCAATGTGCAATAAAGCTCAAAGTGCAGTAAAATGGAACTCACTTTTTCATGAGAAACTGAACACTTTTCGATAATCAAATCTTGTGCAGAAAGAAGGATGGTATTACCTTTCACACCCCTTGCAATATCATTTCAGGATGTGAACTACTATGTGGACACACCAGCGGTAATTACCATACGCCAAGAGGTCAAAATAAATAATAGTGAAAGAAAGCTATATGTGCCCCCATGGAATTAAACAAAGAGGGGGGAATTTGAAACTTACTAGCAAAACCAGTCAGCAATATGTATGGACCAATAACAATATTTTCTTGTTGCAGGAAATGAGAGACCAAGGTTACATGGAGAGAAAGCTTCAACTACTCCACAACATCACTGGAGCTTTCCAGCCAGGAGTCCTCTCCGCACTCATGGGGGTTACTGGGGCAGGGAAAACAACCTTGCTTGATGTCCTTGCTGGGAGGAAAACTGGTGGTGTTATTGAAGGAGATATAAAAGTAGGAGGTTATCCTAAAGTTCAACAAACCTTTGCTAGGATATCAGGATACTGTGAACAAACTGATGTTCACTCCCCACAGATCACAGTGGGAGAGTCAGTTGCATATTCAGCCTGGCTGCGCCTTCCAACAGAAATTGACTCAAAAACACGAAATGTGAGTGTTATACCTGATAAAATGAAGAGAATTTTTCATTTTCATAAGTATATCTGTGGTGCTAAAAAGTTTCAAATGAACTGCAAGGTGACTTTTATTACTTCCCTCATTTAGGAATTTGTCAATCAAGTTCTTGAAACAATTGAGTTGGACGAAACAAAAGATGCTTTAGTTGGAATACCAGGGATAAATGGACTATCTACGGAGCAAAGGAAGAGGCTTACCATTGCAGTTGAGCTTGTATCAAACCCTTCAATCATATTCATGGATGAGCCAACATCAGGCTTGGATGCAAGGGCAGCTGCTATTGTCATGCGTGCAGTGAAGAATGTTGCAGACACAGGCCGAACAGTTGTTTGCACTATTCACCAACCAAGTATTGAAATATTTGAGGCGTTTGATGAGGTAATGCAGCTTCTGAACCCTTCATATCCTCCAAGATTATGAGAATTAAGTGATAAACACGTAGTAGTCGGAAGATACTTTCTTAAATCTTATCTTCCAAGAATAAGAAAAAGTATGAATTAACACTAGAGGGCCTGCATGAAAACTAATGATCGATCGGGTGGAAGTACTAATAGTTCAGTCTCTTGGAACTGGAATTCAGGCATTAGCTATCTACATAAAGATATACTAGTTTAGGTATATAAAATGTGCCTCAACCATTTATGATCTAAGTGTTTGAGCTGCAGAGTAAAATTGCCTATTGCTGCCAACGAAAAGGATCGCACCTAATTCAATGCTCATTTGTTGGCTTTTAGTTCTTTCAAATCCTAACTCACATGATAATGATGAAGTGCATTTATTACTGATATATTGTAAAATTCATATGTAGCTAATGCTAATGAAAAGGGGTGGAGAATTGATCTATGCTGGGCCACTTGGACACCATTCGTGTAAGGTTATCCAATATTTCCAGGTAATTAAAAGAAAACTCAGTTTGTTACACATGTATATATATTCATGTAGTGATTTAAATGGTCTTGTTGTACATACAAGTGGACTTCTTCACCGTGCTTTACACTTTTAAGATAGTTTTTCAAGAATTGTTCTATAGTATTCTTTGGGCTTTTATCATCCTCATGATTTTTCTATAAAAATTACATGAAGTGCACTATATTTATTAAAGAATTACAAAAGTTACATACCTAAACATTAAATTCTATTTCAAAATCCCTAAGCTTTTTATGTGGTTTACCCAAGGTCCAAAATGTGCTAGTTGACAATAACTTGCTCACTTATCATGATTGATTCGGTAACACAATTCAAGAACCAGGGATCTATACTCTTGATAATTCCACATTCAAAATTTACTAAAGATGATCACCATGAAATTTGTCATAGATTTTCCTGCTTGTGAAATCAATTATAACTTCTTTTTTCCAGGCAATACCTGGAGTACCCAAGATCGATGACAACTACAACCCATCAACATGGATGCTAGAAGTGACCTCAACATCTATGGAAGCTCACCTGAGAATCGATTTTGCACAAATTTACAGGGACTCGTCAATGTACAAGTAAGCTTTGGAAAACCAACATGATTTTTGCGTGTTGCTAAAATACATAAGAAATAAGAAAGGATATATCCCAAAAGAAGTTTAATTAGGGAGAAAACATTTTTGCATTACACCTCTCTCATTTGTTACTTTCCTAAGATTTATGTTTATAATGAGCTGCTGGTGGTTGAAGGGACAAATATGAACTTGTTAAAAGCTTGAGTGTACCTGCTTTGGGAACAAGCAATCTCCATTTCCCAACACGGTATCCACAAAAGTTTTGGGAGCAGTTCAAAGCTTGCCTTTGGAAGCAATGTTTATCATATTGGAGAAGCCCTTCCTACAATTTGGTGCGAATCGTGTTCGTAACAATCACATGCATTGCCTTTGGGGTATTATATTGGCAGCAAGGCAACATAAACCGCATGTATGTAAACCTTCACTTTATGCATCATGAATCCTCATATGTTTCTCTTAGTCATATTTCTTAATTCATGAATTATATTATCAGTTCTGTTTTGTTTATGTGTAGAAATGACCAGCAAGGTTTGTTCACAATATTGGGATGCATGTATGGAACTACTCTATTCGTTGGCATCAACAATTGTCAATCAGTGATGCCATTCGTCTCTATTGAACGCTCTGTCGTATACAGAGAAAGGTTTGCAGGAATGTACTCTTCTTGGGCATACTCCTTTGCACAGGTAAATATAGACTTGGTATACAAGCTACTCATATAAAGTGGCTTTGCAAACTTTGACTTTTGTTTCTTTTGTTTCCAAGTAGGTCTCTATGGAGATTCCTTATGTATTTGTGCAGATAGTGCTGTTCATGTTCATAGCTTACCCAATGATAGGCTACACATGGGAAGCAGCAAAGTTCTTCTGGTTCTTCTATACCATGTTCTGTACAGTCCTTTACTTCCTCTACCTTGGAATGATGATGGTGTCACTCACCCCAAACATCCAAGTGGCGTCCATATTAGCATCCATGTTCTATACCATACAAAATCTCATGTCTGGTTTTATTGTGCCTTCTCCGGTAAGTCCTTGCAAACAATTTAATTATGTTGTTCCTCCATTATGTTCATTGATATTTGAAAATTATCCACCCTATGTAGCTAAGTTTAACTCCAAGACCCACATGTTAGTGAAAAAAATGAGTGACAATATTTGATTGTACTTCAGAGCCATTTTGGACTGAACATAATTTGTTTGTTTGCTCTCACCTTTTAGGGTTCTTCAAATCCACAATTTAGAAAGAAAACTCTAGGAGGAGTAGATGAAAGTTGGCTGAAAGATAAATATTTTTTTTGGCTATGTTTATATTTTAATGATATTGTATTGATGCTGGTTAATTCATATTACCCTACTGGTGCATTTATTGCAGCAAGTACCAAAATGGTGGCTTTGGCTATACTACACATCTCCAATGTCATGGACACTCAATGTCTTCTTCACTACCCAGTTTGGGTACGAGGATGATAAGAAGATTGAGGTATTTGGAGAGACCAAGTCTATTGCTGCATTTGTTAGAGATTACTTTGGTTTCCGTCGTGAATTGCTACCACTCGCTGCTATAGTTATGGCAGCCTTCCCCATCCTCTTTGCCACTCTATTTGGTTACAACATTTCAAAGCTCAACTTCCAAAGGAGATAAATAGCTAAAGAATCAAAAGTTGGAATATTATTTTCATAGGGTAACATACTTTTTTTCTTTTAGCCCATGTACTTACATGCTGGTGTTTATACTCCAACATTAAAAGTTATTGGTGTATTGGTATATAAGATATTTAATATCCTAGTGCATTATTACTTATTGTTTCGAATAGAGAATTCTAAACCCACGCGAGTGTAAACTGACCTTGGAAAGCATATATTCTTTATGTTAAAAAGGATGTAAAACAAATATATTTTTCTTCACCCAAGGTCCTTAAATGCTGTTATTGAAAATAAGTATTAGAGAAACAGTCAAACTTGATATTACCTCTAGTTGTATTAATTGTAGAAATTGTAATATACTTTTAGGTTCTAAACCAACCTTGTGGAAGGTGATTTGAAACCTCTTCACTTTCGCTCGTGGGATGACATTTGTAAACCGAAATCTGCAGGGATTTGGGAATTCGAAGACTTCATGATGTCAATAAAAGTCTTGTTCCCCACTCTGCTTGGTTGATTGCCACTAATAGAAACTTCTTCTTGACAACAATTCTCAAGGCCAAATACTTTCCTAGCTCCTCTTTTTCGAGAGCTCCATTGCATCGAGTGCGGTCTGCTTTCTGGTCCTCTATTTTGCAGGTTAAAAATTTGCTTCACGATCATTCAATCCTCCAACATTTGGACGGAACTATAGTGTGATGAGTGGGAAAGTATCCACTCTCATTTGAATCTCTCTCATCATCAGGCATCAGCCCACTTTGCCCACTCTGCTCTCTTGGGATGTCAATAAGATTGAGGACATTTTCTTGCAGCCGGTAGCCCAGAATATCACAACCACTCTTATAAAGTTTAGTTCTCTGACCCTGACAATCTGTGTTGGAAGCCCTTGGTTCAAGGAGAATGTTCCACAAAGCATGCTTATTACAAGCTCATCTCCACTTCAAATCCTCTCACACTAGCTCCCTTCTTCTGGCCCGTGATACATTTCTCCTCAGGCTTATGTTATTCTTAAAAGAATGTGTCCCATAAGACTTTGCTTCCTAGGATTAAAACCATTGCTTGGAGACTCGTTAGGCATGCCTTGGCCATAGGGAATCAAGCAGACAGCCTTAGTCATTGAATTGATAGAAAATTATAAGAGTTGTCGAGTTGTTGAGTCTAATTTGCATATATCTCCTTTCAATGTTCCTCCGCTAGATCTGTATGGTTTTCATGTCGTCCTTCGCTTAGTACTGATCGGTTACCTCTTGAGCTCGATGGAGTATAGCAAACTCTTTCCTTAATTTCGGCAAGGAATTTCATATTTGAGCTGCAGTGGGTTCTCATCACTCTCTGGTATCTCCGGAAAGCTCAAAATAATTTCAGATTCAATAACAACTAGTGGTTAGTTATAAGAGTTTGCCAGCAAACTGATGCTGATATTGCCGCCACCACCTTCGGTTCTCCTTCACCTGGCACTTTTTGGTCATGCACGATTCATGTCGGAAGATTTTAGAAATATCTGGAACCACACACACTTTGTATTTTGGGTCTTGATACATAACTAAACAATGGGCTCTAGGCTCATGGGCTTATAACTCAACACTCCCCTTAAGATGGATGATGCATATATATCATTCTCATCTTGTTACATGCTAAATTACACTCTTTTGTGCCTGAACCTTTAGTTAAGCAGTCTGCTATTTGACAATATGATTTTACATATGATGAGAACCACATGCCTGAACCTTTAGTTAAGCAGCTTGAACTCAATTGTCTTATCATCCCACTTTTTCTTAATAAAGAAGTGATCTATCTCCACGTGCTTTGTTCTGTCTTGCTGAACTGGATTATTTGCTATATTGATAGCTGACATGTTATCACACAAGAGCTTTAAGGGACCTTTCCTTAACACATTGAGTTCCAATAGGAGATTTCTTACCCATATCATTTCACAAACTGCAAGGGACATAACTCTATATTATACTTCAGCAGTTGAACAAGATACCACCGGTTGCTTCTTTGCTCCTCCACGACACCAAATTTCCTCCTACAAAAACACAATAGCCTGATGTGGATCGTCTATCATCAAGACAACTAGCCCAATCAGCATCATAATAACTTTCCACATTTAAGTGACCAGGGATTCTAAACATTAATCCCCTTTCCAGGACTATTCTTCAAATATCTTAGGATTCGATGTACAACATCCAAATGTCCACTCCTGGGATTATTCATATACCTGCTCACAACACTTACAACATAAGAGATATCAGGTCTTGTATGGCATAAATAGATAAGTTTCCCAACCAGCCTCTGATAAGCTTCCTTGTTCACTGGATGACCTGACTCATAACAAAACTTGTAGTTTGGATCTATAGGTGTCGATGCAGGCCGACAAACAAGCATGCCAGTCTCACCAAGAGAATACCTAAGCTGACCAAGGTCCTTGACCTCAAATTCCTTGCTTAGGTTAACCTTTAGACGTTTGATCGCTGGCTCATCATCACATGCGATAATAATATCATCCACATAGACTGTTACAATATAATTGTGATTCGGCGCCTTATGTGTGTCGGTAGAATACGGTGTGATCCCCATTGCACTGCTTATATCCCATACCATGTAATGCACATTTGAATCTATCAAACCATGCTTGTGGAGATTGCTTGAGACCATGTAATGATTTCTTTACTCTACAAACTTTCCCGATTATCTCAGCTTTAGAAAATCCCAGAGGGATCTCCATATATACCTCCTCTTGAAGGTCGCCATGAAAGAAAGCATTCTTCACATCAAGTTGATGTAAAGGCTAGCCAAAATTTGCAGCACAAGTTATCAATGTTCTTACTGTACTCATCTTTGCCACCAGTGCAAATGTTTCATCATAGTCAATTCCATATGTTTGGCTATATCCTCTAGCAACCAACCTTTCCTTCTGGGTTTTGCTTCATACTGAAAATCCATTTGCAGCTAACCACTTTCTTCTCTGAAGGTAGTTTTACAAGATCCCATGTTTCATTCTTTTCAAGTGCTCTCAACTCCTCTAACATGGCATCGTGCCATTTGGGATCATGTACAGCTTCTTTCCAATATTTAGGAATCCTTACATATTGTAATGATGCAATAAATGCTCTATATGTGAGAGACAATGATTCATACGAGACATAATTACTTATATCATGCTCAAAGCCATACCTTGTTGGAGGTTTACCAGTTGTACTCCTTGCCTCCTTTCTTAGGCCAATAGGCAAGTTAATGGAAGGTTCAGCCATTTCTCCCCCTGTCTCTATGGACTGGTCCATATCAGTACCATCAGCACCAACATCGAAAGACTGTGGCTGCTCCTGTGATTGCTTTTCTGGCTGTAACTTGAACTGGGTCTGTTCAGCTTGTTGCTCTACTGGCTGCAATTCAGTAGTTCTTTTTCTTCTAGTATAAACCCGCAAAGACCTTTCCTCTTGCCTTGCATGTATATTTTTTTATGTCCATACTGTTTTGCATATCATTCCCATACAAATTACTTGCTGGACATGGAATCGATCGTATGATGATTTCCATTCTCCTTGACTGGTTATGTTCCTTCTCTTCAACAACATTTCTACCATTTTCCCCGTCTTGATAATCCTCACATAAGCATGAGTAACTACCAAGGTCAAACCGGGAACTTAAATCAGTTTTCTCCCCATAGTAGGGTTCAGATTCTCGAAATGTTACATCCATACTCACAAAAAGACGCCGCTAAGTAGGGTATTAACATTTATATCCCTTCTGTCTAGAAGAATAACCGACAAATATACATTTGATAGCTCGGGAATCTAACTTACCCATAGAAGGTCTATGATCTAACAAAACATGTGCACCCAAATACTTTAGGTGGAACAATAAACTCATTCACTCCTTGCAGCACCTCATAAGGAGTTTTCCATCCAAGCAATCTTGAGGGAGTGCGATTAATCAGATATACGGCGGTCATTACTGCATGACTCCATAGGAATTTTGCCACATTCATAGTATACATGAGTGAACATGCTACCTCCAAGATATGTCGGTTCTTTCTCTCAGCCACTCCATTTTGTGGATGTGTATCTAGGCATGTCGTTTGATGCAATGTCCCATGGGATGATAGAAAATTTCCAAACTCATTATTTACATACTCAGTTCCATTGTTTGTACTCAGTATTTTGACACAAGCATGTTGACGCTTCTTAGACACATCAAGTGTAACCCGCAAGCGCAGAGATCATTGTATCCCTTCCCTTAGAGTATTCCTCCAAGGTTTATCAATCCGTGGATCAAAAATGAACTTACTAGGGTTTTCTATCTAGCTCAAGTGCTCAATGGATCTAATCCTAGTGTAAAGCACATATCGCATATGGGTTGAAACATGTGTATGTATGTGAGATGAATATGGACAATCACAACCGGTCGCATCGAGGTAGCACGATCTCACCTTCTTCTTCATTGCAACTTTGGCCTAAGTGATAACCTAGCCTATCTAGTACTCTGATAAGGGGACATGATCCCACAAAAGTTTCATAAGCTGATGCGTTTCCCTCCCACACTCGTCACACAGCACTACGGGTAGTCAATCATCAAGCAAAGAGAACCAATAAGGGGACATGATCCCATAAAACATGTTTTGCCGGTCTTTTCCCTCCCATATTCTGTCACCACTCGAGGGTAATCAACCATTGACTTCCCGCGCACCGCTAAGATGTATCCGCAACACTCAGACTAATCACCATGATTAGATCTAATTCTACTAATAACATAAGCTAGCTAAACTTATAGACTAATCACCATGATTACATCTAATCATAAGCTAGCTAGACATATGAGATAAAACACACATCTTAGAATATCAAAGTAACAAGACAAGATTAGATTAATATCACCATTCAATGTACATGTACCTTGATGCACAAGGCACGGCTCCAGAATCCCACCATGACTTCACCACGTAGGGCCAACCATGGTGGCTAAGGTCTAGCCTAAGCCATCTCCTAGGCAACGTAAAGGATGACAGCCGTCGGCTTCCTCCAGTGTGTGTCCATCAATTTGGCGGCTCTCTGGTGATGAAAATTTGATCAATAGATGTTCTTGGGACACCTAAGGGGTCATATTTATGCCCTAGGGGAGCCTTGGGGCGTGCTCCACCTTTTCCTCCATGAGATCCTTGCTTGGGAGTTAAACAAACTTGATTTCCAAAAGATCCATCTCGCCCAGAGTTTCCTGCTTCGCAAGCCTTCCTTGACTAGGTCATATCTCCCACGTATGGACTCCAAATAAGGTGGCACAAAATTTCCAAGAACTTTCGTATTCAACACATTACTTGGAAACAAAGTTAAGATCCTTAAAATAGTGTCGCACTAAAATATGTCTGGTTTTGGACTCTTCTGGGCAGCATGTATTTCGGAGGCAATGTCTCCTAGCTCCATATTCCAAATAATGCATTCCATATATAGATCCAGATCAAAGAGCTCGATGATGCGAACAACTTTGGTATTCAACATTGTCATTTGAGGCCGTTTAGATCTCCGAATCTACACCAAAAGATCATGTTGTCCCAGACTGCACGAATATCTCCGAGTTTGACTTGATCTCATGGATAACTTTCCAAATCTTTAATTCCTTCATGCTTAAGTCTCCCAAACCCAAGGCTTATTGAATGTGGACTCTTAGGAGCATGTGTTGGGCTAAGAAAGCCACATAGTCCATTAGTAGACCGGTTGGGCTTCCTCCTTTAGGCTTGAATTCTTCGGGCTTGTAGTTGGTTTCAGGCTTTTGATATAAATGCTCAAAATTGGGCCGACTTCCTACAAAAATGCAATATGCTCCAAAACACAACACGTATGTGCACATGGGGTTATTTCAAGTGCCAAGTGGCAGATTAGTATAAGAATTAGTCCAAAATCTCCACATAAATGACACTAAAAGTGTGTCGCTAATAAGAAGAGCCATCAAAGCATTATACTGATGCCTTACTAGTAATTAAAAATCTTGAAAGCATCGCAAAACCTCACTCTTATGTTTCATGAGATATATCCATGTCACCCGTGAATAGCAATCAATAAAAGTAACAAAGCACTTCAGTCCACTAACAGAGGTAACTAGGTATGTCGACACACTAGAGTGAATTAGCATAAAAGAAGATATGCTCCTAAGTCCCCTACTGACATGTTGCCCTCGTATGCTTCCCATACTCACATGCATCACATGCAAGTTTCCTCTTTGTCAATTTTAGTCATCATATCTAGGAAAACTTTGGCCATGGTGTCAAAAAATAAATGGCCTAGTCGACAATGTTAAAGCATGACTTTAGCTTCATCTTCATTCATACCTGCTACTAAAACAGTACTGAAGAACGTAAAATCCTCCCTTCTATCAAGGTAAGAACGTAAAATCCTCCCTTCAATCAAGGTACCACAATCCACCATGCCTAATACCAATTCCATTTTCCTTCCCAATCCTTCTTTCCTGGATAATACAATGCTCTCGATCAAAAGAAACTCGGTCGGCAATCTATTTGATCAACTAGAGCACTCAAGGATAACAAATTTACAGGGAAGGATGGAACATGCAGCACCGATGTCAAGTTAATTGATGGTGGGCAATTAACAGTACCAATACCTTTGATGGGTTGCCATGTCCCATCAACCGTTTGGATGGTCTCCTTATTTGTGGATGGATGTGATTTATATGACAACAATTCACTTTGAGCACCCGTGACATGTCTAGATGCTCCAGAATCTAATATCCATTCAGGGGAAAATCTCCTTCTACATGAAAGAGCTGTAGCATGCATACCTTCTAACGATTCCACCTTCTGCTCTACCTCTTTGTTCAACAAAATTGTAGAGGTTGCTATCTCATCATTTTTGGCACCAAATGATTTGATCAATTTCTCCAATTTAATCATTTTCTCAAGAATTTTTTTGTTTATTTGGTTTACCTCCGTCATTTTAACGACAAGTATCTCACTAGAGCCTTTGTCTGCAAAGCTGACCCTTCTCTTCTCCTCTCTGTAAGCAACAATATGGCTAATTTCCAACAATGGAGCAATAGAGTGCTTGCAATACCCTCCAGTCAACAGAATTGATATGCTATAGCTCCTCCAACTAATGCAGCAGTGACGTTGCTCAGCACCTCCAAACTTGCGCCCCTTCACCAAATTTGCAAGCTTGCCTCACCTCTTACGACACCGACCACGCAGCCTCTGATCAGCTCGATCTACCGCCGTATGCTCTGCAGCCCCGTCCCTCCTCTGCACATGCAGGGGCCTCCACACCGTCCTTCCTCTGCACACGCAGGGGCCGCCTTCTCAGGCGCCGCAACACCACCTCCACTTTAGGCACCACAGCTGCCACTCCTCCTGCAGAAAACAAGCTCCTGCGCTCGCGCCTTCAGCTTTTCTACTCTCACCATAGCGTGGCGCCGCCACGGTCGCCGCCGACATCGGGCAACCTAGCCCTTATACCATGTCGGAAGATTTTGGAAATATCTAGAACCACAAACACTCTATATTTTGGGTATAGTACATAAATATACAATGGGCTCTAGGCCCATGGGCTTATAACTCAACAATTCCAATCATGATGGAACCCTAATGGTTGCTGGTTCGCATGCTTTAGAGCCAAGGTTTGGATTGCCTTTTTGTTTTTTAGGGTTTGAGATCAAGGAACATTTCGTCGATTGTTCTTACGGATGCTGCTCTAACTCCGGATGCATCACTCTTTTCTTCCAGGGTGGCCGGCCTTGGTATCTTCCTTGACCATGCCACTGGCTTGTTCAGTGCTCATTTAGGCCAACACTCGGGTTCTTTCGGACGTCACGATGGAGCTGAATGCTCATATTCTAGGTGCTATTAAAGCAATTGTGTTGCTGCTTGGCCAACCTTTCAGTTTGGCCTCTGATAGCCTCTTGGATGTCAAATACTTAAATCAAGATATGTCAAATGCACAACAGATTGTGCCCTGTTCTTTTTAAATTCAAGCTTCTCCCACACAGATGTCATTTCGAGGCGGTCAAAGTGCCTCATCTCCAAACCTTTGAGGTACACTACCTTGCTTCTCAGGCTAGAGCATTGTGTGTCCTTGTGTTTGAAACATTTACATGATTGTATATGTACATTGATCATGATCTTTAATATATATGACTCATAAAAAAAGGCTTTCACAATGTTGCTTATTTGTTTTTCTCCCTATGCATGCCTAACGCTACTCCCGCGTCTTGGTGTGCCGTTTGACGGGGAAGGGTCAAGGGAGCGAAAAAGCACAAGCCGGTGCCGCGGGACACACTACTACAAAAATGATTTTAGGGGATACTTGAATTAGGCCGTCAAAGGTGGACACAAAATCTGTCTACCTCCATTAATCCCAGGCATTAACAGAGGTAGACACTTTTTATTTATAGAGGCGTTTGTTATTGTCCGCCTCGGAAAATCAATTTTCGGAGGTGGACACATTAAAACAACCGCCTCTGAAAATAGTCTATTTTCAAAGGCAGACATTATAACTTGTCCATCTCCTAAAATCAATTTTCAGAGGCGGGTGACTTAAAATGCCCGCCTCCTAAAATCAACCTAGCCCACCTCAGCCCAAAAGGCCCGAAAACCCTTTTTGACCGACTTCAAAAATGCTTTTTGTAGTAGTGACACATTGGATGGACATCACGATTAATTGATGTGGTGTCATGTCTCCTGCCTGCGATCTGTGTGCTAGATGACACATATGGATGGGTGTTTCATCCATATTCCACCAAAATTATCAGGGTCTCATAGTTTCTAACCTACGAAAACGGGGCCAGTCACGTAAAACGGCCATAACTTTAGCATTCGATGGCCTATCGGTTCCTTTTTTTTTGGAATGCTAACAACAAGCACTATGCCATGAGAAGAAAATTTCTTTGATTTTTCCTTCCTATAATCATACACAAAAAAAACAAAAGGGTTTCCTGTCCCCAAACAGTCAAATGGTGTGGATTTTGCTTCTCCCGTCGCCTCCCCATCATCGTTTCCGACACCTACAGGGCGTACGAAATACGATCCCCAGTATTTTCTGGTTCTCTAGTCTCCAAGGAACACTGCCTAGCCAGCAGGGGAGTTCCGATAGCACTCGGACAAATTGTTCTAGGTCTCGTGACGTGTAACGCACGAAAACAACTAGTGAGGTAAAACGGAAATAACTTTTTTGTCTGGATGGTGATTTGGGTCTAGTTTTTTGTTAGAACGACAGCTACAAACACTATGCCATGAGAGGAGAAATTCTTGTTTCTACCTTTGTATAATTATACACAAAAAGGGGTTTCTTGGCCCTGAACTGTCAAATGGTGTGGATTTCGCTTCTCCCCTCGCATCTCCTTCATCGTTTCCGACACCTACGGGGCATACGAAACATGATCTTTAGCATTTTCTGGTTGTCTAGCCTCCTGTGTAGATAGTCTATACCTCAAGGGTGTTCCATCTATGTTCCAACAAAATTATCAGGGTCTCATAGTCTGTAACACACGAAAACGGGACCAGTCACATAAAACAGCCATAACTTTAGCGTACGATTGCTGATCGGGCCCTATTTTTTTTGAAAGCTAACGACAAGCACTATGCGATGAGAGGTGAAATTCTTTGATTTTGCCTTCCTATAATCATACACAAAATAAACAAATGGGTTTCTTGGTCCTCAACAGTCAAATAGTGTGGATTTTGCTTCTCCCGTTGCCTCTCCATCATCGTTTCCGACACCTACAAGTTGTACGGAACTCGATCCCTAGTATTTTCTGGTTCTCTAGTCTCCAAGAAACATTGTATAGCCCATATGGGAGTTCCTGGGTGGTGAGCACATGTGGGGTGGGCGGCGAGCGCGTGCGGGGTGGGTGGGTGCGTGAAGGAGACGACGGCGGGGTGGGTGGCGGCGGCGGCGATCAGAGAGAGAGAGAGAGAGGTAACTGAGAGTGAGGGAGTGAGAGGGAGAGGCAGTGCGACGCTAAGTCCAAAGCACACGGCAAACAATACAACTTCGTAGTGTTCTAGAGACCTAAGCACACGGCAAAGAATACAACTTCGTAGTGTTCCAGAGACCTAAGCACACGGCAAAAAAAGATAAACAATTATTTTATTTTTCCTTGATTTCTTTGTCGTGTGCCTGATACCTAGTCACACGGCAAAGATGAATAAAAATTTACATAAATATTTTTGTGTTACTTTGCCGTGTGCCGGGACCAAGGCATACAACAAACACCCCTTTCATATTTCATGCTACCACCAAATCTTGTGAACTCTATATTCAAAATTTCTTTCGAAACCAAGATAAGGCTCAATGACATGAATATAAAGTTTTGACTCACTCCATTCTATTATTCGTTGTATTTATAGATCAATTTGAATTTATAACAATGAAAATGCTATAATTGTAGTTAAATTATCAAATGGATCAGAAAAAAAAATACAAAAATGCTATGTGAACCAATCTGTGTTGTGCATTGACTATAGAAAAATGTTTGAAGTCAAATTCAATTTTGAACATTATTCCGACTACAAACCTAACCACACACTTCTCTTCTCTATGGAACTTCTTTGGAGAAGGCCCCGTTTGCAAACAACGTACGTGAAAAAAATGTGCGAAACCTACTCAACTATTTATCATAGACTCCACATATGGTAAAATGATTAATTGACAAATCTCATGAATTTCAATCTTTGTTTGGATTTTATAAAGTTTAAACACCATTCGTCCCCATGTTGGCGGCAATGTTTCGTGAATACGAGTTTTAAAATTTCATTTCAATCAGATGGAGGAGGCCTTAGAACAGCCTCGATATAATGAATACCATTTTTCTGCTCACTTTATTTTATGATTCCTTTCACTTCTAGTTCAAATTTGAGAAAAGGTAAGGAAATCTTTTGAATGAAATAAATTTATGAAATATATAAAACAAAGCGAGAAATTCACCAAGCTCAAATGGAGTGCCAAGCAATGTAGGTGAAGTGAAGAAAAAGTTTGTATGGAGAAAATAATTTTTTTGTGGATGAGTTACCGTGCGTCGACCAGCTGGCACATGGCAAACAGATTGTTCGCCATGGGTTGGTCATCTGCCACATGGCAAATAGGCTGCTTGCCATGTCTCGACCAGTGGACACATGACAAAGGACCCGTATCCAGCCGATACGTGGACACGGCTAACGGCCGCCCTCTACCTGGTCCCACCTGTCAGCCCTTTCCTGTGTGCCCACGGTCTGGCACACGAAAAAGTAGCCTTTCTCCCACGGACAGCCTAACGGCTGGCGCGGTGGTCCGCTACCTGGGCCCACCTGTCAGTGCTTTGTCGTGAGCCGTTTAGCAGGCACACGACAAATAGGGGGATTTGTTGTGTGCTGCCGTTGGACATGCGGCGAAGGTTAACATCCGTCTCGTGGCTGTGAAGCGCGGGTGCACGCTGCGCACGTGACATCTCTTTGCCGTGGGTTAGTCCGCTGGCACACGACAAATGTCTTCTTTGTCATGTGTTCGATTCCTGGCACACAACAAAGGTCTTCTTTGCCGTGTGTCCAGACTTTGCCGTGTGCCTCTTATTTTGCAATGGCACTAAGCCTCTTTGTTGTGTGCTCGAGGTTCTGCACACAGCAAACTGCCATTTCCCGTAGTGTGTTGCCCAATTTGGGCCTATCTTATCTGCATCTATTTTTTTTCAGAATAAATTTACCCGGCCCCTTGGATGTGAGAATTTGTGGCTTTGCATTTCTGGTGGAAAAATCTAGAACCTTGGCTGCACGTTAGCAACTGTGTAACTGTGTACAGCACGCTGGATCGTGCGCAAATTGGCAAGACAAAAAAGGCTTATTTGTACTAATCTTTGTGCATGTCAATAATAGGCTGTAAAAGATTTTACAGCCCCTGAAAGGATTGGTGTTCCGTTGTGCCTAACAATTTTTAATTGGGATGAATGTATTAAAAATGATAAATGTTGACTAGCTAAGATATAGCATTCCAGAAGTATAACAAAAAAAACATTATAGCATTAAAACTTGGTAACAATATATATAACCAATTAACCAAGTGTACTTTGTCCCATGCTTTGACAAAATTGGTAGGGCAAAGAAAAAAAACTATTTTGATAGAAGGGATAAAAATGTTGTAACAATATATCAAGAAGAATGACATTGAAGAAAGCACAAGCTTTGTGGTGGCCAATGGACGGTGAAGGGTGCTGCAAGGCCATTGGCTGATAACCGTCCTGAGCCCACTTGGTGATTATGAGCGACGTGAGAAATTAAACGCCGGTCTCCCACTCCCAGTTCACCACACGAAGAGCCGCTGCTTCCTATTCGCTGGCCCCTTCAATTCCCCTCCTACAAACGAAGAGCCGCCGAGCGTAGGTAGCCGCGGCGGCGCGGCCTCATCTCATCTTCCTAACCGTCGTCCCCTCAACTTTCTTCTTCTTCTGCTATAAGTTCCTCTCCGCCTGACCACCATCCTCCAAAGCCATCTCTACTCCTAAAAAGCACGTAAGGGGGTCAAAAACTTGGTACGTCGTTTTCGTCGTACGTCGCCCTCCCTCCCCTCGGCGCGCTTTCGCCGTACGTCGGCCCCCTCCCCTACGCACACTAAGCTCCCACGTCCTTTTGAACTACCCCGATCTCACCCCACTTCCTCCCTCCGGCGCGACGGATCTGATACTGGAGAACGGAGTCCGCCTGTGCCCGTACGTCCAACGGGTTACTCTGCCTGGATATCCTGTGCCGCCGCGCAGAGCATGGTGACAGTGAGGAGGAGGACGTTGGTGGGGTAGGGACGTCCAACGGTGCGAGATCAGGTTCCGGGGAGGTCGCGTCAGGTTTGCGGATCGATTCAGAAGGGCACCGTCAATCTCAGAACCCCACCTTTGCTGATCTGAACCAGGTACGTCATGTTGCAGGCCATGAGGAGTGAGGACGCCAATCCCGCCCGTGCCCAACGCCCGCCGCTGCCTGTGCACACGGCTTGAAGGATCGGTGTCCTCCTGTCCCGCTCCCGCAAGATCGCGATTGGACGGCGTCCTCGTGTCGGCTCCCATGCCCCTGCAAGATTGCGGTGGGGACGATGTCCTCCCATCCGCTCCTACGCCCTGCAGCGCGACAGGGACGGAGTGCGTTGATTGTGTCTCGGCGCCGGCCATACACGGCGCAGCATGTCCTCCCGTCTTGCCACTTGCCGGCAGTCTGCACAGGAGTCGACGAATCGGCGCCTCTGCCGCCTCCGCTATAGGCCATCACGAGATGTGCTGGCCGCACCGCCTTCCGCCTCTGGATCCCACTTGGGCCAATGCGGCGGCGGGGCTGAGGAGCACGAGTGGGGCAATACGGATGTCGCGGCCAAGGCGACGGTCGTGCCGTTCCTGCTCGTGCCGTGCAGCCCAGGCCCAGGCCACGGGAGCGGATCCTCAGCTTCTCGTCCACAGCTGCGTGGCAAAGTCTCTCTAATACCACACCCCGACGTCTTGTTCAGGTGAATTCAGTTCGTGGTGGTGGTGTGCAAGCTACAAATTTAGCTTCTCTTCTCTTCTATTTCCTGTGTGATTGAGTTTGCTGATACAAAGCATGCTATACTCTACTCCTTTTCGAGTACCGTTGCTTTCTGAATCACGAATGGTGGCTATAGATTTATTTTTTGCCTGCTTATGATTCTCTTGCTTCCCTCCTCCCGTTGCTCATATCAAGAATGGTCGAATGGAGCTGATTTGATTTGACAAGTTTTCATTGGCAATTCCCATCTCGTAATTATGGCCGAGCTGCGTGGAAGAAGACACACGCACGCCCCGGTGCGGTGGCAACATTGCTTGTGTTCTTACTACCTAGATGCATGATTAGCTTCATTTGTTCATTGATAGATCGATCATATGCTTTGAAGTATGCAAATGTAATGACGTTGTGGTGATTTTCGTATTTTACCAATGGCTTCATTTTGCTTTGATGAAAGCATTTTGAAACCTAATATATTGACTTCGTTTCAGTTCAACTTATATTTCTGGTTGGTTCTGTGAGATATAAGCTTCGGCATACATAAGTACCACTCATTTTTCTTTTTTCGCAGATAGTGAAGCCCAAATTGCATGTATAAGACTAACCATAGTGTTGCGATGCTGAAAAATATTGATTTACGTGCTAAGTACAACGATGCCCAATCAGATTATTTCACACAACATTCAGCATCGAGGCCAGGTGCTGCGGGACCCATAGATTTAAATGCAAGTTTCTTTCCATTCTGTTGCTGTCAGTGAGTCGCTCCCTCCCTACGCATGTGCAAGTATAGTTTTTTTATGTTCTCAGCACCGGGCCAAGAAGAAGCCTCGATCCCTTCATAATCACCCTGGTATGAAGGTACTTAGCAAACTTCTTTTTGGAAGCCTGCATTCTGAATCTTATGACTGGATTGATGTAATTGATCGTCCAAGTGATCAATCACAAGGTGAGTTCAGTCATTTGGATTAGTAGCATTATAACATTTAGTACTTGCACGAGTGTGCAAGTGGTTTTCCCATCCTAAAAAATAAGAGCAGACGTGAGACGCTATGCATGGACAAGTAACAAAATCAAGTACAATTTACTTCCTATGAATTTCGGGGACCTAGATGACATACCTATACAAGTTTAGGGACCTAAAAATACATTTTGAGAGTTCGGGGACCTAGATGACACACCCACGCAAGTTTAGGGACCGCCAGTGCACTTCACTCTTTTATTTTTATACTAAAGTTGTTAGTATGTTCAAATGTCATCTTGCTTCATGAAATGAAAAGTCAACATGAATCGTGCATGTTTATTCATGATTGATTGTGTCTTACTCTACACATGTTTTTTTGTGTCATATGAATTTGGTCACCCGTAGCAACGCACGGGCACAAACCTAGTAAACAACAGAAGTAGGAGCGAGCGGGCACGTGCACGCAGCCGTTTGCAGGGCGCAGCCCGGACTTGATCACAGGTACACCGAGATCGCTCTCCCTCTTTCTGTCACTGTTATCTCTTTCTCTGATTCATCCGTTTCTTGGACAGGGGAGGTTCCACGTCCGTCGAAGACTCGAAGCGCTGCCGCCGCCGCTGGCGATGTTGGACGCAAAAAGTGTCCGATCCCTTCCTCTCCTCTGTCCTGGCGGCGCGCAGCAAGCCCAGGCTGGTGCCTAGCGCCGGCAGGCGGTGTGCTGGCCCAACGACAAGCAGGAGGGCCGTCCATCCGGCCCGCCTTGCAGTGCGTGCGGTGATGATGGAATCCGTGGAGGCCTTCCTAACGGTTGTCTATGCCGTTTGGTCGCTTGACAGCAAGGTTCGTCCTTGGAGGTCAGGTCACTTCCCCTTTTCTCTTTTCTACATCTCGTTCTCATTAGCTGGCGCGTCATTTATTACTACTCACTAAATTTGTTGTCATGGCATATATACTATACCAGATCTGATCTGATACCCGTCTTTCTGCCACTGGCCAGGATCTGTTCCCTATACAATGAAATGATCTCATGCCTCCACATGTTAACTTCTCACATGCCTGATAGCAATATTTTTGCACACAATATCCATCATTGGTACTAATCCTTTTATTAGTTTTTTTTCTAGGAAATTTCCATTGGAACAATTTTAATATGTATCTATTTATCTTTGGTATATTCTATATTTGAAGTTCGTGATCTGGATCATATCCTTGAATTTATTATACATCGTCTTTAAAAAAACAACACTAAAGTCGGCGTTGTAGCTTAATTAAACTAGGGAACTTATAATTGATGAGATTGTTGTCTTTTGACAACTAGACACTTAAATTGATCTGCCTGCCATTACTGATAGTTTTATTAAGAATTTGTCTAGGAATGTGTACCAGTACAGGTTGGCTGAGAGCACATTGTACCATTGCCAAAAATATTAGGGAAGTAGTTGGCTAATTTTAGAAAGACCATAAATTCCCTAATATTTTTGGCAAGGGTTTAGGGTTTAGGGTTTAGGGTTAGGGTTTAGGGTTTAGGGTTTTTAGGGTTTAGGGTTAGGGTTTAAGGGTTTTTTTAGGGTTTAGGGTTAGGGTTTAGGGTTTAGGGTTTTTAGGGTTTATTTAGGGTTAGGGTTTAAGGGTTTTTTTAGGGTTTAGGGTTTAGGGTTTAGGGTTTTTAGGGTTTAGGGTTTAGGGTTTAGGGTTTAGGGTTTAGGGTTTAGGGTTTAGGGTTTAGGGTTTAGGGTTTAGGGTTTAGGGTTTAGGGTTTAGGGTTTAGGGTTTAGGGTTTAGGGTTTAGGGTTTAGGGTTTAGGGTTTAGGGTTTAGGGTTTAGGGTTTAGGGTTTAGGGTTTAGGGTTTAGGGTTTAGGGTTTAGGGTTTAGGGTTTAGGGTTTAGGGTTTAGGGTTTAGGGTTTAGGGTTTAGGGTTTAGGGTTTAGGGTTTAGGGTTTAGGGTTTAGGGTTTAGGGTTTAGGGTTTAGGGTTTAGGGTTTAGGGTTTAGGGTTTAGGGTTTAGGGTTTAGGGTTTAGGGTTTAGGGTTTAGGGTTTAGGGTTTAGGGTTTAGGGTTTAGGGTTTAGGGTTTAGGGTTTAGGGTTTAGGGTTTAGGGTTTAGGGTTTAGGGTTTAGGGTTTAGGGTTTAGGGTTTAGGGTTTAGGGTTTAGGGTTTAGGGTTTAGGGTTTAGGGTTTAGGGTTAGGGTTTAGGGTTTAGGGTTTAGGGTTTAGGGTTTAGGGTTTAGGGTTTAGGGTTTAGGGTTTAGGGTTTAGGGTTTAGGGTTTAGGGTTTAGGGTTTAGGGTTTAGGGTTTAGGGTTTAGGGTTTAGGGTTTAGGGTTTAGGGTTTAGGGTTTAGGGTTTAGGGTTTAGGGTTTAGGGTTTAGGGTTTAGGGTTTAGGGTTTAGGGTTTAGGGTTTAGGGTTTAGGGTTTAGGGTTTAGGGTTTAGGGTTTAGGGTTTAGGGTTTAGGGTTTAGGGTTTAGGGTTTAGGGTTTAGGGTTTAGGGTTTAGGGTTTAGGGTTTAGGGTTTAGGGTTTAGGGTTTAGGGTTTAGGGTTTAGGGTTTAGGGTTTAGGGTTTAGGGTTTAGGGTTTAGGGTTTAGGGTTTAGGGTTTAGGGTTTAGGGTTTAGGGTTTAGGGTTTAG